>JACSCI010000219.1:0-46345 GCA_016801065.1 Sceloporus tristichus | reverse complement strand
TATATATATATATATATATATATATATATATATATATATTGTCAGTTCTGTGGTTTCTAAGGCTAAGATAAATAACAGAATGCAGCTTAATGTATTAATGTGTTTCTCAGACAAGTTTAAGGTAACCAGATTACATTTTTAATTCCATTGCAATTAAAAAGATGTGGTATTTCTTTTCTCATAATGTTCCAATCTCTACATGCCTGCTTGTTCTATTTGGTTCTTCATCAGACACTTTTCTCCTTACATGTCCAAGTTCTGAAGTGAGTTGTGCTCACATGTGCTTTGGCAGCTAAGGTGTTCTTGTCCACTTCGTCATCTGCAAAGTGCTTTATCTTGATTTTGGGTAGGAAATAGCCAAGATGTCATATTTAAGAAGAAGCAAGCTTGTTTCCTGCTGCTCCAGATTAAGACACAAAGCAATGGATTCAAAATAGAGGAAAAAAGATTCCACTTTAGGAAGAGCTTCCTACTCCAGGATTCTATAAAATTTGGGCTGGAAAATAATACACATTTTTCTGTAAGTTATGCTAATGTGCTTACACACTCACCTAGATAAAAAGGTACTTCTTCATTCTCTGTTTTATTTGCATCTATTTCATCATTGTGCATCATTTTCAGAAGTAACACAGTTGTTTTCCACAGGCATATATATAAATATCTCTGTCAAATTTGAGAGCAAGGATCTTTCATGCCCAGCCACAGACATCCTATGGAAACAAGTCAGGCTGGCATTGGAAGAATGCCAGCTCTCTGAAAGAGGGAAAATCCAGCACTAGTGGATTCTCTTTCACCAGCTTCTCTTGCAGGGGTGATCAGCGTACAAATATGCACACATAGGGGCTACTTTCATGCATAGACGTCAAAGAAGGGGACAGAGGGACACATTAATGTTTGAAACATAACTTGCTGGCATGATTTTGTTCCCTGCATGCATTGAATGAATATGTAGTAAGGGGGGGAGTGTGAAACAGGCTTTTGTCACTCCTGAAATCTCCTGTCAAATCTTTCTGCCTTATGGTGTGGGGCTGCCTTATGCTTGCATTTTTATGGGCAAAAGTCAGCATCATCAAAGTTAGGAATCTACAGTGCCAGGAATCCAAGAATAGAGAAGGTGGGAAGCACACTTCGAAAAACAGCATGGATATGAATTGCATTGCCCTCAGGGAGCTGCAGTGATATTTGGATATCATAGAAGCATAGAATCATAGAGTTGGAAGAGACCACAAGGTCCATCCAGTCCAACCCTCTGTCATGCAGGAAATCACAAATATGATATATGATATATATTATATATGCCAAGCATTCCCAAATGAAGAGGAAAATGATACTTCCTTTTACAAACTCAGCTAAAATTAATTTCCTAATCCTGTTTGAGCAAGTATGATTTTTATAATCTCATTGTTTGCTTTGAATATCAATGGGGGGGGGGCAGGGAGGCAGAGAGAAGGTTGTGCTTCAGATGCATTCAGTAGCAAAATAGAAGCACAATATTTACTTTTCTGATTAGGTTAACAGCTATTCATTCAAAATGCTGACCAAATCTAAAATGTATAATATGAATGGAGTGGGCAGCAGACAGACACTTATTTGAGGTGTTTAAGAAAGAGGAGGTTGTGTCCGAATAAGATCTTCATTTTTGTTTTGAAAGAAAACAAACAGGAACTTCAGGTATACACTTAAAATAGTTTATCCTCACTAAATAAATAAATGAAAGTTCAAAGCTTCTATTGCAAAAACTTTGCAACTGTGTATTACATAAATATTTCAAAAGTTTAATGGGACACATAAAATGTTGCAGGATGGAATAGTCCATATACAGGTTGCTATGCCATTCTCCTGTTTTTCTTTTTCCTGACTGGAACTTTAAATCAACAAATCACAATTTTGATGAAAATCCTGCAGTTCTTCCCGGTTTGAATGTATGTGTGTATGTTTTAAACCCATTCCTATTATATCTATTGCTTTCCCAGTGAATTGAAAAACCCATTAAAAAGCCCTCAAGCCTGCCTGGTGTACTTTCTCTGTACCGAATCTTTTATTAATATTATTTTATTAATATTCTTCAAAGGGAAATTCTTAAGTTTTGAAATATAGAACATTTGCATTTATAGTATGTAAAACAACAGCAGCCTTCATCAGGAGAGTCATACCATTAACCATTTCCTTTTTTTATCACCCGTCTTCATCTGGGAGAGTAATGTTTATTTTTGTTTAATGCTTCTAATGTAAATACAGTGGGCCCTCCACATTCACGGGGTTAGGAGAATAGGACTCCTGTGAAAGTGGGGGGGGGGACACAAATTAAAAAACCTATTTTTTTTAACCTGAGAGAACACCTCTCTAGGAAGTGCTAGGTCCTCCAGGGCAGTTCTATGGCCATGATCTGCCTGACCATGAATTTGCTCTGGAGGACTTAAAATGCCTGAAGAAGTGTTCTCTCTACAAATCCCTAGGTTCTCCAGTGTAACTTTTGACAGAAGCTGAGTCTTGATGGAGGATCTAGAAATTCCTAGAGAGGCCGAATCCATGAATAATCAATTCTGGAAAAGTCAAAGCTGCAAATGTGGAGGGCCAACTGTATTAGAATTGGTACATCCACAAGGAGATCTCTGCAAGCAGCTTGCCAACATATTTGATACATATGGCCTGATTCGAGTTGTCTTAAATCTCTCCAGATACTCACAAGCCTGTGTAGATCTCTCTACTGGCTACCAGTTAGGGCCAGGGGTCATTATAAGCTTTTGGTCCTGACATAAATAAAGAATGATACCCTTTAAATTACAGAGGCACTATTTAAATATCTCAAAGGCAGTCACAAAGGGAACAGTGCAGGTTTATTCTCTGCTGCCTTAGAGGGTAGAACCAGATCTAATGGTTTTAAGTAATAGGAGGATAGATTTCATCTGAACATTAGAAGGAACCTCTTGACAGTGAGAGAGGTTTTGCAATTGAACCAATTGCCTAGAGGGGTGGTAGGGTCTGCTCCTCTGGATGTCTTCAGAAGTATGGGATGCCAGGGATGCTCTACCTGGAGATCTTGCATTGAGTAAGGGATTTGACCTAATGGTCCATATGGCCCCTTCCAGTTCTATGATTCTATAAATATGTTTTGCTCTCAAGACAATGAACAGATTCGAAGCATTTGCATTTCTATAGGCATCAGGTTCTCTCAAAAGATCTGGAGGGTGTTAGGGTAGGTGAGGCTTACCACAAATTCCTTTGCCTCCATCCAAAATAATAGCCTTTCCTTTAAAAAAAAAAGCCCATTTCAAGTGCAAACCTCAGGCTTTTTAGGTTGATGGTATCTCTCTTGGCTCTTACAAACAGGCTGACACCATCTTATCTTTGTTACCACCACCACAACTTTTATTCAGCCTTCCAGTTCTTCTTTGTAGTTCATCACTGCAAGAAGAACTATGTAGAATGAATCCTCTTGACCTTGGCCTGGCAGTCTAAGAGAATGAGTTCTTGGCTTGTTAAGCTATATTGTAGAGAGCATGCTTTAATCAACATCTTATAGGTGGAAAGCAAAGTGTTGTTGTCGTAGCCCAAAGAAGCTCATGGACCAGCGGCTCTGAAAGTGAATGGTCATGGCCAAAGAAGAGTGTGTATGCATTCTATGCCTGTCCTTGCTGCTTTTCCTGAGCTCCTGTTTGAGGAGATGCTCACAAACTGGCAATTAAAAGCACTTTGAAGTGAGAAAAGCTGCCTGTGCACCACCATCTAGTTCCTTGTTGCAATTTCCTCTCTGCCTAACTGCTTGTTGAACTCTGGAGGATTTCACAGACCAGTGTTGCATGGCACCATTTTGTCAAGGTAGCTTATGAGAAAGCTTAATAATCAGACATGTCAGCAGATGCAGCCAGGGGTATCAGAAGCACCTTGTGCTCTGTTCCGCTTGAAAGCTAATCAGAGGAATGAACTGCTGCCCTTGCATCTGGTGGTGTCCTTCCATATCTGAAGGACAGAGCAGTTGCTGAATCAAGTCACCATGGGAAGACAAGGACCATCTCAGAATCTAGCCTAGTTCCTCATTCAGAGCAGCTTATCGTTAGTGTGAAGATGTCAGGAGAGAATGAGCAACAATGCCAAGGAAAATAAAACAGACAAAAATAAAACAGATGAAGGAAAGAACAGGCTGTGAAACCTGAAAGTGCCCAAGATGGACATTATTCATTCCCTTTCTTTGTTTTGGAACCAGACTCAAGACTCATGCTCAGTCTGCCATTGGAATAAGGCTGCTGGTTCTGTTGGCATTTACTTTCCTCCATCGCTAACATGAAGGAAAGAGCTTTCAGCTGTACTGTGAACTAGTTTTGCACATGAGCTGTACAAAATAAGTTGGGCATCTGGAATGAGGTAAGTAAGAAGTGGACATATTAATGCCCATAATGCAATTCGTTGTCACTTTGCAGGGACCTTGGAATGTCAGAAATGCAATTAAATTCCTTGCAAACATTGGTTCAGATTTCATTAAAAGATAACATTTTGCCATGTTATTTTGTTGAGAGGAATAAGAACTGAGGGAATTGAGCCAAGCCCAGCAATTCCCAGTCCCCCACATCCCCACTTAAAGGAGTATAAATACCCATATCAAAAGCTATTTACAGGGCAGCTCCACTGAGAATCCTCCCACATGTGGTGTTCTGAGTGAGCTTGTTCTTCTTGTAATACTGTATTCTTGAGATAATCCAAGCCCATGGAGAGATATGTGTTGCCTTGTCTTATTTAGATCAATTTAGGAGGAAGCTGACAATGTTACCCATAGTGTCATCTAGACACTATGGCTGTATGGCGAAGATCCTGCTGACCTATGAAACTACAGATGAGGAGCAGGATGTAGCGTAGGAAGAGGTAAAATAGCCACAGGCCCTGTGATAATAAGAATCTTGATATGAACAGTGAAAGCTGTATTTGTCAGTAGAGGAAGCTGTCCTGACAACTCATGCTCAGAAGCTAGCATAAGAAAGGGAGAAAACTCCTCTGTAATAGAGTGTCTCTATAATTTAAAAAGTACCATTCTTTATTTAAAGAGCATCTCTGTAATGATAGCATGGAACTACAGAGGTGGACGGTACTGTTCCATTTCAGGGCCTTTTATTATTATGAGATACTGGGCATGTTATAATAACAATAACAATGTTTATTTACAATGCCCATAGAACGGAACATCAAACATATATAATGAAAATTGGATGATAAAATGCAACACTATAAACATGCAAAATTACTAAAATAATATACTAATATACCAAAAACAAGTCCTTTTTGGCTTATGATGACCCTAAGGCAAACCTATCACAGGATTTTCATAGCAAGATTTATTCAGAGGGGGTTTGCCTTTGCTTTCCTCTGAGGCTGGGACGCTGTGACTTGCCCAAGATCATCCAGTAGATTTCCACAGCAGAATGGGGATTTGCATGCTGGAGCCCAGAGTCCTTGGCCAACACTCGAACACTACACAACACTGGCTCTCTTGCTTATTGCAGCAACAGCTAAAGTATCCAAAATCTTTACAGACCATCTTTAATTAATATATTCAATCAACTTTTCTGTTTTATGCAGAAATAGACTAACATGGCTAGCTCTTTAATAATAATAATAATAATATGATTTATTTGTATACCGCTTTTCCTACGATCAAAGCAGTTTACAGCATACATATGCATATACAACAACAAAGCAAGTAACAAAGTTCAATACAACCATAACAGTAATGCAAAATACAATATTACAATAATACAGATAAAACACAGTTAATAAAAATAAAAAACCCATAGTACTAGCTGATACATGCATACACATACATCCAATATCCAACTCTCCCCCCCCCCAGCACACAACACAGTAGCAGAGAAGGATACAAACAATCAATCACTACAACTGTACAGCTAGCAGGAACCCAACCCATCTACCTCCAAGATGTTACACAACTGCGCAGTTGCGCAGACGCCGAGATGTTAATGTCCGTAGGCGGCATTTCTGGGACGGTGCGCAGTTGCGCAAGCAGATACCCGAGTCGCCGCAGCCGCCCGGCCGTAGCAGCAGCCCCAACCACACAGTCCTTGGAGGAAAAAGGGGGCGAGACCTCCAATGATTGCATTGGCCCACCCTTCTCTCCCCCTCTGAGGCCAGGATGGAGTTGGATGCCTTCGGGGAGGGCGCAGTTCCTTTAAGGGAGGCCTGATGGCAGTGAAAACTGTTCCTTGAGGACAATAGGAAGCAAAGGTGCATTAAAGGATCTGTTGCTATAAACAGTGTAAGTCACATGCTCTTTACCAGAGAGGAAGGCATTGGCAAACCTCTCTGAATAAATCTTGCCAAGAAAACCCTAGGATAGTGTTGCCATAAACTGGAGTCACCTTGAAAGCACATAGCAATAATGATAACAGTGTAGCTCACAAATAAAATTATAAAATACAATTGCTGAGAAAATATTGTCAAAACAACAATTTGCCCTATAAACTCTGTTAAGCAGAGAGACTAATAAAAATAGACAATTAAAAATACAGTCGCCCTTCTTATACATGGATTTTTTATACACGGATTCAAGCATACACGGTTTGAAAATGTTCCAAAAAAGTATAAATTTACCTTGATGTTCCATTTTATATTAGGGACACCATTTTGCTATGTCATTATATTTAATGGGACTTGAGCATACACGGATTTTGTTATACACGGGAGATCTTGGAACCAAACTCCAGCGTATAACAAGGGTCCACTGTATCATTCATCAACAGCAGTTCATTAAACCTCTGCATTCTGCATTGTGATGCTCATCCAAACTTGCAAAAGTGGATGGATTTGTATTTTTCTTAAACAGAGAGAGAATGGGAATGCACACCTATTTTGTAGATCACCAGTTGGTACTTGTGAGTAGTGACCCACAACCAAAATCACATCTTTTTTGTTTGTTTGTTTGCTTGTTTAACTTTAAAAAGTTTACCTGATTGACTGAGCAACGTTCTGCATGTGTAGAACCTAGTAAAAGAAAGATACTTTTGAAATACCAGTTACCAGTGGAAGTGTTAATCTTCTTGCTTTAGTAGTTTGCTTTGGATAAGCTTAATGCTACTATATCTCTATTTAAAGGTCTACACATAGATGCACACACAAAACCAATATCCAATGTTTAAAAGGATAAGCACAGAGTATCTTAAACTCTAATCCCTCAGAGTGTATTGCAGAATGAAAAAACTGCATTCATCGTAGCATAAGGATGCTATAACCTAGATTAATAATTGCTGCTGCAATTACATTTCCCTGTTATCAATCAAGACAAATGAACATGGCACAATGGCTCCTTGGACCAAGCAAAAAAATGAAACTGCAAGATCTTTTCTTGCCATTTAGCTCTTCAAGAAAAGAGATTCTAGAGACAGTAATGATGCATTTTGTGGGGCGGGGGGGGGGGTCAGTAAGATCTCTGTTTAGAACGCAAGAGATTGAGATTGTGACAGATGGTGTTATTCTGGAAAAGAAATTCAGTTTTAATTAAGATTTTAATAGTATGAACCAGATGTTCATCCTGTACTTTATCTTTGAAAAGAGTTGGGAGATTGCCAGTAAGATACATGTGTGCATCATAGATCTTGCATCACAGGTTTTAGGTTGTTTGGGATTTTCTTGTTGTTGTTGTTGTTGTCTTGACTTGGAATCTCCAGAGTTATCATTCATTAATAACATCCTAGCAAAGGGAAAGATCAGGTTAGCTGGGGATCTGGATTTCTACAGAAAGTATACTGCCTTTTATCATCCATCTAACAATGGTCATCTGGTGAGAAGAAAACTATTTGGTAGAATCTGAGGAAAGGCAAAGCCAAGGCATTTGCATACCTTCTAGGGGCCCTAATGCTGTGTGAACATTTTAGGTAAAGGCATTAACAAGGCTTACAGCAAGCTCAGTTTGAAAGTTTCACTAACCTGCCCTTTGTTGATTGCTCTTTTTCTTCACGACTTCCTCTGATGAAGGAGACCATAGACAAATTGATTAGCAACAATGGACAACAGATTTTCATCAATAGGTGACAGAAAGTTGTTGCCTAGGACACCAATTTCTAGGGATAGCTCTTTTATTGTGTTTGTATGAACCAACACACCTTCAGGTTGTTTCTGATTTATTGTGACCCTATCATGGGGGCAATATTTGTTCATAGGGGATTGCCGTTGCCTTCCTTTGACTCTGAGAAAGTCTAACTTGCCTGAAGTCACCCAGCCATGTTTCCATGGCTGAGCAGGAATTAGACCTTGGGTCTCCCAGAGTCCTAGTCCAACACTCAAACCACTATATCATGGTGGCTCTCCCTTTTATTGTAGCAAGAGCTAAATAATCCGTACTCTTTCCAGACATCTTTTAATGAATATATTCCCATTCCTTGTTTCTTTTTTATGCATAAACATGCCAACATGGCTATCTCTTCGAAAACTATTCATTGAGAACAACAGAGAGCAAAGCTCAGTGAAGGATCTGATGGCATAAGCAGGTAAGGGGATTAAATGTGGTTTAGTGGCTCCAAACCCTTTGAAGTATGAATTATTAAATATGTCAGGCAAGATTCAGAGATTAGATCTGATGAGGTGATGGAGATGAGTATCCACAGTATGAGATCCACAGATGAGGCCACAGTAGTGAGGGAGGAAAAAAGTCAATGAGGCATCATTAGATTGTAAAAGAATTATGAAGCATTGAAAATAGATAGCACCAAACTAGGTAAACCACTACAGTGGACCCTTGTTATACGCTGGGGTTTGGTTCCAAGATCCCCCGTGTATAACAAAATCCATGTATGCTCAAGTCCCATTAACTATAATGACATAGCAAAATGGTGTCCCTTATAAAAAATGGAACATCAAGGTAAATTTATACTTTTTTGGAACATTTTCAAACCGTGTATGCTTGAATGTGTATAAAAAATCCGTGTATAAGAAGGGCCGACTGTATTTAGGGTCTCAGATTATGAGGGGACACTGAGCAAATCAACAGATCATTTTTATATAATGCTTTAGGGTTTCTTAAATTTAAGCTTAGGGTTCCAGCCTGTCTCTTATCTAGCTCTAGTCATAGAACTGAGACTAATAGCCTCATATAGCATGCAGAGCCACTCCTCATGAGTGAGACCCCCAGTTTCCCAGGTATCCTGATCTCATATACTGCCTATGAAAGAGAAGCTGCTCATACACAGGCATGCTTTTATAGTCAATAAACCAGAAATTAGAGGAAATATGACAACTCTATTCTGTCCCCTATATATTATCTCTGCTCATAGAGAGAATATGGGAATGGTGCTATAATCTTAACTCTGTTTCGCACTACACATTTATATCATGTTGATGCCATTTTTCACCACCGTAGCTCCATCCTATGGAATTTTGGGATCTGTAGTATCCCTGAGTATTTAGAATTCTCTTCCACAAAGCATTAGTAACTGACCAAACTGGAAATCTCAGGGTTCTATAGGATGGCAGCAGTGGTGTTCCTCAAGTTGGTGTCACTCAGTGTCCTCCAAAGGAGCGTCAGGGTCTGGCGTGGCTGCTGCTGTGCCAGATGCTGAAGGCAGCCAACCCCCAAGCCTTCAGGTTCTGGTGCAGTTATAGTCACAACAAATCTTGAAAGCAGCCATCCCCAAGCAGTCGTGGCTCCTGAGGGAGGTCCCACTGCAGCCTCTGGAGGGCCTGTTTAGGGTCCAGCACAGATGCTGGGCAAATGGGAAGGCTCCCTTTCTCATTTGCCCAGTAGCTGTGCCAGTCCCTCTGGGTGTACCACCCCACCAGGTGCAACCCCCTTGTGGGCAGTGGTGTCACTAGGTTTGATGTCATCTGGTGTGGTAACTCATGGTGTCACTCTCCCTCATTAACCCCCTCCCCTGCCATACCATACAGAATCCTTAGTCATTTTTTTTTGTAGTGGTATTACTCATTAATAGTAATTCCTGTACATTACTGAATGTAATGGCAATAATTGTGACATAAACAACTAGCAAAATTAAAATTATACCTTTAAATTACGATATCATAGCACAGCCTCAGTGCATTTACATAAACACATACATAGTTTCATGTGGCTGAAGTTAAAATGTGGTTAAATGTGATGTTTTTAAAGAAAAATTTTAAACGTTTTTTTAAAAAAAAATTTAATTAAATTTTAAAAACTGGAGCCTCTCCTTTCTCCTCCCACTAAGCCTCACTCCATTCACACCACCTCTTCAGCATTTCAAAGGGACAAAGGTGAATACCACAGCCCATTTCTGCCCAAAGGTAATTGTTAGAGGAACAGTGGTGTCACCTCCTCTTATGGTGTCACTTGTGTGGTCCGTACCCCCTGCACCACATAGTGATGCCACTGGCTCTGGGTGTCCTTTAGGGTGTCACCCAGGGTAATCCACATCCTCCACATCCCTCTGGTGATGCCATTGCATGGCAGTTAAAGTGAAATGGTAGAGCTAGAACTGTGTAGTATTAAAGAGCATTGCAATTCATGTCAATTCATGTTTAATGTTTAATTATTTTAAGTCCAGTTAAACTGATGCAGAACTTTAAAGAATGACACAAGGAACAAACAGGACATCTCTTGCACAGTACCATCTTCTTGATTTTTCTCTTAGGTCTACCATAGCTAATTATACCAGTTTGATACCACTTTAATTGCCAGTGCCTCTTCCTACAGAATCCAGGGATTTGTAGGCTCATGTGGTTTTAAGAATTCTCTGTCAGAGACTTCTAGTGCCTCACCAGATGACAAGACATAGGATTCTACAAGATGCTGCCATGGCAAAGTGGTATCAAAGTGCTCTAGCTGAAGAAACCTTAGCTAAATAAAAGACATGAAGCAGAATTTGCCACTTTGAAAAAAGGAAATCTTACAAGGAAACTCTCATCCTGTCAGATTTTACAGCTGTTTTTATTCAGTCTTTCAGATATTCCCCCTCTCCTGGCAGAATCAATGCTTGGATTTAAAACAAACAAAAGTAGATTTTTAAACACCTTGCGGAAGCACAAGGGACCTGAGAATCACAGGACCTGATGTTCTGTGAGTCATCCTGAAGCTTCTGTCCTGCTGGGTTTTTTTTCCCCTCTCATGCAAGCCAAAATCAATAGATTTAACATTTGTACTTTATCACGTGAGGCCAGAAATGTCAATGTTTCAGGATGGAAGGATTCCTGCATTTTAGAACAGATCATTTTCAGAGGTGGTGTATCATTATTCGCCTATATTGGTACAGAATCTTCAACATCTCCTTTAAAGTCTGGCTTAAAAGCAGTGTAGATGCACCAACCACCACCTCTGACCACAGCTTCGGGGTTAAGATGTGGCTGGTTTAAAATCTCTTTTGGGGAACAAGCAAAGAGGAATAATGGGTCTTCTCCTCAAGCCTTTACCTGCCAATTCAATGGTATTTTGAGAACACTGAACTGCTCTCCTGGACCAAATAATGGGAAGTGCTTGGCCCACATTGGCTTTGGACTTCTGTTCCCATCAGAACTATCAGCATAATCAACAGTTGAGGTTTTATGAGAGCTGAACATGGGGAAGTCTCTGAAGATGACATGGAATATGCAAAAATGTGGTGGTTAGATTTCTGTTGGGAACATTGTATAAAAACTGGATTCCCCTAGTGATGAATGGTAGAGCATTTGAAGCTGCAGCTCTTGTCGTTATTTCAAAGGGTCCTATGCTTTCCTTAGATCCAGTGGTGGCCCATGGCTTCCATCTCACTGGAGTGGTAATTCACTTTGAGTTTCAGAGATCTGCCACACTGCAGAAATAAAGCAGTTTGACACCACTTTAACTGCAATGGCTCAATGCTATGAAATTTGTAGTTTGTTGTGGAACCACTTTTCTCTGACAGAGAAGGCTAAACATCTCACAAAACTACAAATCCCAGAATTCCTAAGCATTGAGCCATGGCAGTGAAAACAATGTCAAATGACATCATTTCTGCGGTGCAGATTACACCTGAGTCACAAAGACATGCCACACTGTAGAAATAAAGCAGTTTGAAATCCACTTTAACTGTCATGGCTCCCTCTTGTGGAATCCTGGCATTTGTGGTTTTGTGAAGTATTCAGCCTGGTTTGTCAGAGAGCTCTGGTGCCTCATCAAACTACTAATCACAGGATTCTTTAGGATCGAGTCATGGCAGTTAAGGTGGTGTCAAACTGCTTTACTTATGCAATGTGGATGCAACCTTAGTCCACATTTTAAAGGAGCTATACAGTGGGGCAGTGAACTATAAAACAGGTTCAGCACCTTGGTTAGCTCCTCCAGACTAAAGCCTAGGGTGGATTCATTGCCCCATGGAAGCCACCCTCTGCCACTTATTGGATCATGACTTCACTGGTGGCAGAAGCAGCTCTCCACACCCTGTACTTGCCTATTCAAGAACCAAATGAGTGTGGACTGGCTAAACTAGTTTGTGTTTGGCCCTACCTTTTCCTATTCTGTCCAGCCAAGGAAGAAAGATTAGGAAACTTTAGAAAGAACTTCCTGACATTAAGAACAGTTTCACATTGGAATACATTGCCTCAGAGGATGATGGAGTCTCCTTCTTGGAGGTTTTGAAATGGAGGCTGGATGGCCATCTGTCAGGGATGCTTTGATTGTGTATTCCTGAATGGCAAGGGGTTTGACTTAATGACCATTGAAGTCTCTTCCATCTCTATGAGTCTATGAAAGATAGAATCCATGTGGCCATATCAGTTGCTATAGCTGTGCTGGAAGAAAGGCCCTGGGAGCAGCACAAGGGAATTCCTTGTAGAGCTAGGATTTCTGAGAATTACAGTCCAAAAAGAAAAGAAAGAAAAACTTTTTCAGTATCTGAGGTGAGTTCACATGGGATGCAGGATGGAGATACTGAGGCCCCATTCCCACTAGGCTATAAATTGAATCAAGAATTGGATTATAGGAACATCATTCCCATTTGAACTCGTACTCGGTCCTTGTTTAAGAAAAATCATTCCCATTTGAATCCGCGTTCAATCCAACTTTGATTGATTTCTCTAGCTAAAACCTGAATCAGCGGTGGATAACTCAGGTTATCCTGACACCACTTTTCCAGAGGTTTTTTTTTTTTTTTTTGGCAGCTGCTATGTTGGATCCGCAGCAAATTAATGGGAATGACAAGGGTGTCCGAATCGGGGGAGAAGCAATGTTCAAGGCGCTGTCCTGGGGATGTCACCAGCTTTGTTCTTTCCTGGCATTCCCAGAGCCATTTCCCCCCATTCGCGTAGCCTTTCCCTGGTGATGTGTAAAACTTTTTTTAAAAGAAAAAAGTTAAACTGGGTTTTTTGGTGAGGGAGGGAAAAAGAAAGGAAAGAGGAGAAGGGATATGGGGAAAGGGAGGCTGGCGAAAACTTTTTGTGAGCGGATAGGAAAAAGAAAGAGAGAGAGAGAGAGAGAGAAAACCTGAATGTGGCTCCTGCAACCAGCCATGTTTCCTTTTTTGAGACAGAAAAAGGGTGGCTGGCTGCTGCATATTGGGGTGGTTTGAAGAAGAAGGGTCCCCCTGCGCGGGAGGAGACCAATGGAGGCCAGGAGCCTCCATACTCAGGCTTTCCTCAGCTTGGTGGGGGCTTACTGGGAAGGAAATGCCTTCCGCCAAATCCTCCTGAGGCAGGAATGCTGGACCAGAGGCTCTTGCTCATGAGGAGCCCCATTGGGTTGCAAGTGGGGGCCTCTTTCTGCCTTGGAAAACCCCGAGGATCCCAACTGTAATAAAAGGGCCTAAGGCTGCCTAAGCACCCCCCCCAAAAAAATTAAAGGGAGGAACGCTAAGAAATACAACTCCCTCTCTCTTTATGTACCTTATCAACCCCTCAACTTTTTTCTCTTCAAATTCCCCACAGAACCATCCTTCTCTCCTTCTCTTTGCAAATAATAATAATAATAATAATAATAATAAATATTTGAGTGTGTAAAACTTTTTTTTTAAAAAAAGAAGAAAGTTAAACTGGGGTTTTTGCAGAGGGAGGGGAAAAGAAAGGAAAGAGGGGAAGGGATATGGAGAAAGGGAGGCTGGCGAAAACTTTTTGTGAGCGGAAAGGAAAAAGAGAGAGAGAGAAAAAAAACCCAAACCCTGAATGTGGCTCCTGCATCCAGCCTCGTTTTCTTTTTTGAAACAGAAAAGGGGTGGATAGCTGCTGCATATTGGGGTGGTTTGAAGAAGAAGGGGGGAGAAGAAGAAGAAGAAGAAGAAGAAGAAGAAGAAGAAGAAGAAGGGGGATTAGGCGTCACTGTGACGTCTAATTGCCTAAGTGCTTGATTGACAGATTTTTTAAAAAAAATTGTTCCAGAAAGGCAATGGGAACGAGGAACAAAAAAACCCACGTCAAAATACAACAGAGAAATATCAATGGGAACAAGAACATGGGTCAAGAAAAACCGAGTCCGTTTGCTCCCTTTTGTAATGAGAACGATGGACCTGATTCGAATACGACTCAGAAACTTGATCTGATCCAGACTCGCAACGATATACATCGCTTTATATGCCCAGTGGGAATGGGGCCTCAGTGTTAGCACTTCATGACATGAAACTGAGTATACACCATGAAACACTGATAAAGAGGGAGATCTGTGGACAAATTCTGTTTAAGTACCAGCCCAGAATGAGGAAATTTGTTTGCTTCTCTTTTCTTTTTTTGCAATTAGCACAGTCTAACCCAGCAGTTTTGAGACTCTGTTCAGGGAAAGACCTAACTAGCTTTCCTCCAGATGGACAATAGTCCCCATTAAAAGTTGGGCTATTCTGCTCCTCTGCCTCAGTGATTACTCCCATTCCCATATCCAGTCATGCCACAAATACATCAGTTTGCATTGTGCTGTGGGAGATTTGGTTTCCTTCCCTCGCCATCTTTTCTAATGCGAGGGGTTATCAGAGACTGCCTGGAAGTGTCGAGGAACTGAGGCAAAGAGTCTTCACAAGAGGCAAGATAATTTTTTAAAAAATATCTTGTCCTGGATTTCAAAGGTCACAGCTGGTCTTGGGACTTCATCAGACACAGAGTGGGATGGGAAGAACATCATTTCAATATTCAGACTATCCCCCCCCCCAATCCCTACAGGAACAACTCCTACCAAATCCAAGGCTTTTCACCACTCCAGATGAGTTCTTACATGCTTCACTGAAAACTCTTGATTTAGATGATGCTTAACATCAAAAAGGAAGGGGAGAGTTTACCCACTTCCTCTTCCAAGATCAAGAGGCACTTCTGACTCCATTGAGTGTTCTCCTCGTTTTCCACCCCCAGAACTGATGTTCTTCTGTCTTATTGTTTTCCTCCCATTTCCTTCCGCATCTACAAAGTTCCACACAGATCAAAGTCCTTGAACTATGAGTTTGCACAGTCACTGGATGGCAGCCAGCTGGAACATGTTAAATAAACATACACATATTGCTGGGGTATATTTAATTAATGCTCCAAATTCAGAGTTTTAATAAAATGCTAGGAATAGTGCTGATGCTGATTGGCTGATACCCAGTGATGGAACTCTACTAAGCAAAGCCATCTCTTTGATGTTAGCAGCTGGTTTATTTTTATACATGATCATCCCCCCACCGCCACCAACCCCTGTCTATTTTCAAGGATGCAGGAACCAACTCTGTGTCAGGGAACCTTTGAGGATTCGCTCACTTGATTTATCAACACTCAGTTACTGTAAGTTGCATAAGTTGTGTCATAAATCTGCATGGCAGTTTGTGATCACAAAGCAAGATGCATCCTTTCTGTACAATTACAGACTTGTGTGATGATGGGCTGTTTCTGCATTCATATATCTTGGTAAAAAGAGGAGCTATTGGTTTTTGTATCCTTTGCAGAAATGGACAATAGTCTGTAAACATGGCTCTTTAGGTTCAGAATGTACAAAGGCTAAACTGCAGGGAAAACCCCAAGAGACAGTTATAGATGTATAGATGACAGTTTTGTTGCTAATTGCCATCAAGTTGACTTCAACCTGTGGACAGCAGCAGGTGATAACTAAAAGAGCATGCAAGGACTGTAGGGAAGCTGGACAAAGACCAGTAGGATCTATTATCATGGCACAAAATCAATAGGAATCAGTAGATAAGTACAGGAAGGGGGAAAGCAGCTCACTTTAAGCTTGTTACACAGACAGTTAGGGAAGAACTTGGAAAAGAATTGTAGCTCAATGGCCAAGTACATGACAGCTTGATGATGGCTATATATTATCTCTAGTATCCAAGGCACTATGCCTCTCAATACCTCTTGCTGAACATGAGCAGGAAAATGCTGTTATTGTGTAAAGATATATACAGTAATTAAATACTAAAGTGAGGATTGTCCATGCCATAGTATTAACCATTTCGATGTATGATTGTGAGAGCTGGACAGTTAAGAAAGCTGATAGGAAAAAAAATCAACTCATTTGAGATAAGCTTGATAAGAGGTCTTCTGAGAATACTGTGGACTGCTAAAAAGATGACTGGATGGGTCCAAGAGCAAATCAGGCCTGAACTCTACCTGGAAGTAAAGAGAACTAAACCGAGGCTGTCCTGTTTGGGCCTATCATGAGAACACAGGACTCACTAGATTATAATGCTTGGTAAAGTGGAGGGCAATAGGAAAAGAGGAAGACCGCATTCCAGATGGATAGATTCAAAAGGAGTTAAAAACAATAAAATCTACTTATGGCCTTTCTATATGCATCTGCTGGACAGTTGTAAGAATGAGCCAATTCATTTGCCCTTTGCTTATTTATATTTATGAAAAATGCCCCATGTTCCATCTTCCAGGTAGGGCTAGAAAAGTCTGAAACCTACAAGGGCTGCTTCCACTCAGTGTACTGCAAACCAGAGTTCCCAGAGACTGTTGAACTACAAGTCCCAGAATTGTTCAACTTTGGGCATGCTGGTGGGACTTCAAGGAAATGGAACAACTTGTAAGAATCCAAAACTGGAACTGACTGCTATAGACATTACTGGGATAGATTACTAATTAGATTATTAATGATTGGGTGGGTACTGTATTTTCTTTTATTTGCATGTTTTCTAAACTATCTTTTAAATTTATATGCTTTTATTCACTTTGTACCTAATTAAAACAATTAACCAAATGAATTTGTTCCATTTAATTATAAACCACTAGAAGTCTTCTTATTGCAGGGTGGGGAAAGCTTGTAGAAATGCATAAACCAACCAACCTATTAAGAAATGATTTCATGGTTTTCCGAGGTCTAGGCTGGTGGCTTGAAGAACCATGACAAACATATCTATTTCCATCCACAAGGCATTGCCAGATAGGAAAGTACAGAATGGTTTTATCTGGATGTGTTTCATTTTCTCCTTTGGTTTCACAGAATGGCCTTGCTTTTGTTCCCAAAGAAACCCAGTTGTCATCAGATATCATGAGCCATTTTGTTCTCCCTATAATATTTGCATTCACACATTTGGAGCTAATTCCTTGTATGACAGGGTGCTTAATGAGTTTGTCTCCTGCACTTGGAACAGAATTTTAAATCCTTCCATGGAATTTTAAATCCTTTTCAGCCATTAATCTCTTATCAGTGAGTGTCTCATTGAACAAGGGGTATAATTCTCAGCTCATGCTGTGCTGACACCAATTGAATTCAGCACAGTTGTTTCTGATATCCAAAACTCTAGAGGCAAGACAGTTCTATTGGCCATCTCTGTTGAATATTGTGCTTTGAACTAATTTTATCCCATTCAATTATGAAAGTCGACACACAGAGAATTGTGAATGTCAAACATTTTCAGTAATCTCTGCTCCATTGTCATCACCAAATTGGATCTATTAGAAGTAAATTCTTTGAAGACTCAATTCTTATTTGAGAAAGGGGTGTTATAGGCAACTTTGGCAACAGCCAACCCAAGTACCAAACTTGCCAATGCTGCTGTTTGACTGTTGTTTGTTTTACCATATGACTGGCCCAGTGGCATCACTAGGATTGGTGTCACCCCAGTACAGCTCATGGTATGACTCCCATGGCCATGCCCCTTGCAGGCCAGAAGGTGGAGGGGCAGCCATTGTGGGAATTGGGGAGCCCACACACATGTAACAATACACAATGCCACCCACATCAATACAGTACTTTGCTTCTTCACACGTGAAAGCATATGCTGGACCTTGGACAAGCCCCCCTGTCTGCAAAAATTCCCCTCTCCTTGTTCTTGGCTAGCTGGAGTGCCACTATTCACTGAGAATACATGGTTGGCCCAGCCAAGGTGAGGAGCAGAAGTGTAGTGGATCCTCCTCTCCCCTGAAGCAAGAGCAGCTATGGCAGGAATCAGCAGGACAAATATGGCAGAGGCCAACACAAAGGCACCTCAGCACTCACCACTGGCCACACCACCACCACTGACAACCAAGATGAATTTTTTTCAGGGTGTGAGCACACCACCATCACATCTCTTGTAGTGTCACCCTGTCTCATGGGTATCACCTGGTGCAGTACATACTCACCACACTATGCTACTGATACCACTGAAGTGGCCAGTGCCCTTGCCTCATCTACCATGAATTTAGCCAGTCCCCCTTTAAAGCCAACCAAGGGGGGAGCCATCACATCTTGTTGACAGTGAATTCCATACTGTACTCTGCTTATTTTTCTCTATCCTCCCTCCCAACATTCAGTTTCAGTAGATGACCATGAATTTTAGGATTATGAGACATGCTTATTTTTATACGTCTTAATCATGTCTTCCCTTACTTGCCTTTTGTTTAAGCTAAGCAAACCTCAGACACTGCAATTTACCATAGTAGGGAAGTTACACCAATCATATGGGTTGCCCTTCTCTGTACCTTTCTCATCTCTACAATATGCTTTTTAAGAGCAGCAACCAGAACTCTACATGGTATTCCAGATGCAGCCACACTATGAAGATTATTGCATATCGTTCTCAGAATGTTACGAGATGGAACGTTCTGGGAACGTTCTGGGAACAGGTATTATTGCATTCAAGAAAGTGGAACGTGATGGAAACATTATGGGAACACATTTTACCGCACAGCGCATCCCTTTTTCTTGAGAACGTTCCCAGAACGTTTTGCTGTAGCGCATGCATATTTCGTTTTGAGGGCTCTCTTCCCCTATGGCCTCACGGGCTTCAATGCCCTAAACCTGGCCATCCAATAGCCTCCTTCTCTCCCCACATCTGACCCAAACCAATCAATCCCTGTCTACATTCCTTCCTGCATGCCTCCCTTTTCTCTGTCAGTCAGCTAAAGGGGAGGGAAGCCCCCAATGCCAAGCCAGCCCCAGCCCCAGAAGTATCTGTCAAAAGCACGGAGGGAATCGAGCCACCACATCCTCTGAGGCTGACAGATGTTTGCAAAAAACGAAACTGCATCAGGGTCCTCCTCTCTGCTGGGACGATTGTCCCTGTTGTAGTGTCTGGTCATCCATCTCACTGAATCCACTGTCCCTAGATGTCCTATAAACCCTCACCCTCTGATATCATGCTGTATGGTGTGTACAACCAACAGAGGTGGGCCATTAACACACCGCTACAGAAAATGTCTCTAGACACATTGCTATCCGTTGGCAACACAGTCACTGTGACAATTCCCGAAACACTGTATCTTGGACTTTTGAGACTCGGTTTAAGTTTGCAAACATTCAACCTGTGAAAGTTACTGCTATGAATTCTATCTATATAAATATGTCTGTATTTTTGGGTGTTTGGGTGTGTGCACAGAACAAACCAAGGCCTGTTACAGACAGCCAAAATAAAGCTGCTTCGAGTCACTTTGGAGATATGGTATTTCAATGATGCATGAGTCCTAAGAGTCTGGAAGCTGTCTGTAACAGGCCCAAGACACACACACATGCACACACACACACACACACACACACACAAATATGCACATTAGCCATTTTATGTATAGTTTCTGTGTGTGTCTGTGTGTGTGTGTGTGTGTGTGTATTTGTGTGTCTGTGTGTGCAGAAAGCAGACACATACAGAGCCATATATTTAAATATATGCATATATACACACACAACATTTAGAACCATATTGCCAATGTGCGCATATATATATATATATATATATATATATATATATATATATATATACAGTATATATATGTTAGTTTTGTCAAAGAGGGCGGCACGTCATACATGGGAGAGCAATGAAAAATTTAGTACACTCTAGGACTTTGGAGGACTAAAGAGAAGGGCATTGTTTCAGCCAATCAGGAGACGGAGGAATGAGAGAACGGAATTGGGAATGGATAAGAATACTGCACAGACTTCTTATGGAACGTTCTGAGAATGTTATAGCTCACTGGAACACATCTAATCCGTCCCCACCTTGGAACGCATGTGGAACACATCAGGAACGTTTTGGGAACCCAATGGGAACACATACATGCGGTAAACTGAAATGTGTTCCGTTCCCATCGGGTTCCCAGAACGTTCTCAGAATGCTGTGCGATATTCTTCTATGACTTTGTATAATAACAGTGGGTCTTATTGCATAAGAAAAGAAAGCTGAAGTGAAGCAGGAGAGTAGAGGCTTTCACCATGACACCTTGTATACCAGCTTAGCACTTCTGTTCTCTTCCCAAGGAAGATGGTCATAAAAGCATACCTTTTGTCAAACAGATTTTTCCAGTGCAATAAAAGACATGCTTTCCTGACCATATCCCTCAAGAAGAGAACAGAAGAGCTTCAACATCATGTAGAGAGCCACGGAGAAAGCCTCTACTTTCCCACTCCGTTCTGGCTTTCTTTTCTCATGTGATATGGGTCAATATGATATTGATTAGTTTATTTATTTTTATCCTTTTTCTAATTACATAGCAGCCACACACACTGGGTTGACATTTTCATGGTGATACCAGCAATTACCTCCAGATACCTTCATGAGTTATTCCAAACTCACACCCCTTCAGTGTATTTTGTGAATTGAGGGGAAGGGTTTGGCCCAGTATTATCACTTTAATTTTTTTTCATTGAATTTGCATTCACCATATCCTCTGAGAACTCTTTACGGTCTCTTTTTGCTCTCATCATCCTAAATAACTTACTGTCATCTGCAAATATGGCCACCTCACTATATACCCCTTCTTCCAGGTTTCACAACAGGAGATTCTCTACACCACAAGCTTGGTAGAAATAGATGTTTTGCATTTTCTTTTGAGAATATTTTATCTGCAATCTATATTTTCTGACATAGCTCCCCAGCTTCTCCTGTTAAAGTAGTGGAAGAGGGGAGGTGTGTTAGAGGCACCTTTGCATTCACTTAGTAGTGTCTTCTACATTTTCCCTTTTGCTTGATGCATATTAATGTTATTTATTTTTATTTATTCAATTTTGTAATATTTCATTTATTATTTTTTTGCTCTTTTCATTCTGGTTAGGTTGTTACCTGCTTCAGCTGGCAATAGTTGTTATTTAATACAAATTGTTATGCGTTTTCATTGTCTTGTAAACACATATCTGCAACTAGTCAAAATTAATAATGACATGCCTGTCAATGGTGACACCACCATCCCCAACCTAAATGTCATTCTGGTCTCCCTAAACTTAAAAGATAACATCATCTATCGACTTTAGGAAATTCCATCCTCTTGTTTTCTATAAGTACCACCTTGGGTACAGCTTATTTTCACTCAAAGCAGCTTAAGAGAAGGCAGAAGACAAAACATCTTGCCATAATATGCAAATATTTCTGTTTTGTTAGTCACTCTAATAGATATTCTAAGTGCTTAACTGCATCCTTCTGGGATTCAAGACAAACTTGTCCCTGAATTACTGTTTAATGCTTTAAAATCATATATAAGGATATAACTGTTGATATGAATATGAATGAAAGAAGTGGGCTTTCTCCTCCTTCACCATTCCTAACCCACAGCCAGAATAATATAGTCTTCCTTCTACACCTACACTGCTTTTGTGGGGAGAGTGTACTTTATTTATTTATTGCCTTCTTGATGGCTTCATTTCTATTCAATAAGCTATTTTAGAAGAGCAAAAAAGTGAATTAACGTACATAAACTGAGCAGCAGCTGGCTTTCTTATCTAGAAGAGGTGTCACCCCTAATCCTCTTCCTTACTGTGTGACAGCTTCACCCTGTGACAGTATTGCAAAACTATTGCATACCACATGAAGAAAAAAGAAAAGGAAAAGAAAAGAAAAAAATGAATGTAGTAGGTAAAGAGAAAATGCCACTTTTAAAACTGGAGCAGCCTGACAAACTCATCATAACACATTGAGCCATACTTCAAACTTTTTGATTACTTATAGGACACACAATCTGAAAGTAATAAAAAATGCATAAAGCTACACTGCTGGCATATTTATTTATACACATGTGCACATCGAGGAGACAGATGCAATGCAAATAGATATCAAAAAAATAAAAATAAAAGGCTAGAAACCTTGAAAGAGACTAGCAGTCCCTCGATGATGGAGAGCGTGTCTGAGTGGAAGGATTCGGCTAAAGAATATATTTTCTTCCAGTAGGGAGTAAATAAGACACCCACACAGTATATACAAAAATGTTCTTGAGATGCACGTCAGGTTTATGGAGCTCAAGTAAGATGGCCAATTCTCACTTGCAAAAGAAACACCACAAGGACATCAGTGGGACTGTTGGTGCAATTCTGAAAAGCACACATGAGCAACCCTGTGGAACTTAGAGGCTTTCACAATGGCTTATGGTAACCTGGGAGACTTGCCACTTTTTCTACCACCTGGTTTAGGAAGCATCAGCTGGAGAGCAGGGGAAAAGATCTTGATTTTGATTGGGGTGGAGGGGAGTAGAATGGAGCCTTTCCCCCACCCACACTTCAGTAAATTTGATTCCTGGACTCCAGAATCTCCATCCATGAATGATTAGGGAATTCTGAGAATAATAGCTGCAGCAGAAAGTTTCCCCACCTCTGTCCTCACTCCAGAGATCCCAAACTCTAGTTTCCTTTTCCAAAGGGAAACACTTAACTTGATCTGGATTAGTGGAACCCAGGATGGGGTGTGTATGTCTGAAACAGTGGTGCCACCAGGGTTGGTGTCACACAGTGTTGTAACTCATAATGTCACTTCTCCCATCAACCTCCTCCCACACCATTCAGAACCCATAGGCCCGTTACAAACGGGCAGGAAAGTACGCACGGAGCACGTACTAGGGTTAGAAAGGGGCAGTGCTTCCGCACCCCCCTAACCCTAGTGCGTGCTCTGCGCGCACAAAATGGCGGCGGCCGTTCCACATAGCCGCCGCCATGAGGACGTCACAACCATGCCGCCTCTATACAGGGAAGCGCAGATGTGACGTCCTCGCTCCACACCAGGGCGCTTAGTGCACCCTTAGCGTGGAGCAGGAAGGAGCTCCGTTTCGAAGCTCCTTCCTGGTTTGGTCCACTGGGCGCAGCCTTCACATGGCTGCGCCCAGTGGACCAAAGGAGAAAGGGGCCAAGCGGCCCCTTTCTCCTCCTCCCCGCCGCGGGGTGTCCTTGAGGCTTGAATAATAATAATAATAATGTGTTTTATTTATATACCGCTATTCCAAAGATCATAGCGGTGAACAGCAAGTAAGCTAATTAGCAAGTAAGCTAATTTGCCCCCAACAGTCTGGGTACTCATTTTAGCGACCTCGGAAGGATGCAAGCCTGAGTCGAGCTTGGGCCCTTTTGCTGGTCTTGAACTCGCAACCTTGTGGTTTCGAGTGAATGGCTGCAGTACAGGCATTTAACCACTGCGCCACCAGGGCTCCAGGGACACCCCTTTTCGGCCTTTTGCCGTTTCCCCGCAGCCTGGAAAGCGGCGGATCAGGGCCTCAGCGGCTGCCGGTCTGACCACTGAGGCCCCGATACACCGGGGAAAGGGGCAGGTGCAGCCCGCCCCAAACAGGCGGTCTGTAACCCGCCTTAGTAATGTTTTTGGTATTAATGTTATTCATAAACCATAATTCCTGTATATTACTGAATGCTAATAGTTGTGAAATAAACAACTAGCCAAATTAGAATTATGCATACTGTATGTTTATGTTACAATATCATATGCACTTCCTACTTACATTTACATGTACATAGTATCATGTGGTTGAAGTGAAAATTTGGTAAGATGTGATGTTTTAAATGAAAATTTTAAAAGAATAAAAAAAATAAAAAACATTAAAAAAACATTTTAAAAAACAAAACTGTGGCCTCTCCTTTCTCTGTCCACTGAGCCTCACCTCACTCACACCATCTGTTCAGCATTTTAAAGCGATGCAGGTGAACACCACAGCCCGTTTCTGGTAAGATATTTGGGAAGCAATGGTGTCACCCCATTTTGGGTGTTACCTGGTGTGGTCTATACCCCCGGCACCTTACTAATGACACCTCAGTCTAAAGACCCTTCCACTACCCACTTATGTAAGACCTAGGGCTGTTAGACTGGATCTAGAACAGAAATCCTGTAACTGTAATCCTTAACAGACTTTGGAGCAGGATGAGTAGGACAAAGGTACCTGACCTTCCTCACCTTCCAAATCCCACATTTCAGTTGCAGCTGTTCATTCCCATCACAGCTGTTGCCTTACTGATGAAGAGTTAGGGACAGAGAGAAGAGAAGCCAGGAAGAAGAACAATACTACAAAGTACCTTGACAAAAGTGGGGCAATACCTTTTGCTGCTCCTTCTTGCACCAAAATATCTTGGACCTAGGACCTTATTGCACTCACTTTTGCTCCTGATCTGAGCATGGGCAGGGGATGCACGTGGCTGAGTGAAAACGCATTTTATCACATGCCATACTTTCCTCAAGGCGGCCCCATGCCATTGCCTGGCACTAAGCTGTTCCCAATCAGGGCTCAGACGCATGAATTTTGAAAGGCGGAAGCTTTCCAGTAGAGCAAAATCACGCAGCTGAGCCCTGATCGGGGATGGCTTAGCACCAGGCAATGGCATGGGGCCACCTTGAGGACAGTGCGGCATGCAATAAAATGCATTTTCACTCGGCCACACATGTTCCCTGCCCATGCCCAGATTGGGAGCAAAAGTGTGTGCGATTAGGTCCCTAGTCCTGGTATTACCCCAGGAAGTTATAGGAGGTGAGACATTTTATTGGAGCACCTTTCTGGAGCTGCTTAGCTATTTCCAAGTACTCAGGGTGCTCCTTTTGGCTGGAAAGAACTAATCAATTACTACAGCAGGTGAAGTATTAGGTAGCCACTGCATTGTTCTCAAAGGCATATGATACGTACTCAAAGGCATGTGTACAAATCTGCTCAGTACAAAAAAATAGAAGCAAAGCAAAGCAAATGAACAAACTCTGCACCAAATAATCTGACATATTTATTTATTTAAAAACATGTTTACACTTTCTTTAATTTCCAGGATCAACACTGGTTAATCCAACCTGACTTGAAATTGCCAACAACAAAATACATCGAGGAAGCTACTATTTAGAGCGGTCCCATGAGATATTTTGTCTTCTTTTGTTAATCCTTTCTTTCCACACTTGTTAATTCAATATCCAGTGCTTGCATTAAAAAAAATGAAGCCAAAAGAACATTGCTGTTGTGTAATATTTTCAGAGCTACATTTTTTTTTTTTTGCAGAGAAAAGACAGAGGACCGTTTCAGTGTCAGTGCCATGTGAATGTCTGTTCCAATAATTTCCAGGTTATTCTAATATTTTTTTAATGTATGCTGCTAGTGTCGTCTCACTAAGGAGCCCACAAAAAACAAGGGATTTTAATTACTGTATTTCAGATAATTAATTACTCCACCACCCTTCCCCATGAATGAATGAATCCACCACTTTGTTCTTCTGCTCATATTCTTTGCTGAAGTTGTGAAGGAGATCTGTCAGCCTCTCCATTCTTTTAATGTGGTTCCAGCTTCTTTCCTTTCCCAGCGGAAGAAAAACCACTGGTGGTTTATACAACAAATGTTGACTAGTGCCAAATACATTTGCACTGCCTCTTTTATTGCTGTTGCAAGGCATTGAGATCAGTCCTTTACACTTCTCCAGATGCTTCTCGCCAAGAAATCTTGAAGCTTGTTCGTGGGTAGAAAGAGCAATTTCCTTGTTTCTCTATCTTTTTGCAGTCCAATCACTTTTCAAACTGAATTGAAGTCCTGCTGAGTATAATGGAGCTTGCTCCCAAATAAATATATATGTAGGAATGTAGGTCAGGTGTGTTTGCAGTGGACCTATGGCCATAACAAAGGCTGTTTAACTTTAAAAAAGAAATCAGAATTAGTAAACTGTTTCAATGACATTTTAGCTATCTTTCATTTTTAACAGAGCCAGTGTAGTGTAATGGTTTGAGGGTTAGATTTGGACTCTGCAGGAACAGGGTTCAAATCCCTGCTTGGCCATGGAAACCCCCTGTGTGACCTTGGGCAAATCACACGGCCTCAGTCTCAAAGAAGGCGATGGGAAACCCACTCTGAAGCAATCTTTGCCAAGAATACCCCATGATAGGTACATCTTAGGCTCACCACAAGTGAAAAACAACTTGAAGACACACAACAACAACATTTAAGATAAGAAATCATTTCTAAAATATTTTGCACCTTTTACTCCAAAAAGGGATTGATAGTGTAGTTTTTTTTTAATATACTGTGGCCTGGGACAGACGGTCCCAAAGTGCTGTGTCGCCGCTGATTCTAGGATTAGGGACCACGCATCAACCGCACAGTCCCTAACCCTAGCGTGGCATGGTGGTGGCATCATGGCAGCGTCCCATCCAAACGGGCGCCGTCATCTTGACATAAGCGACACACAGCATATACACATTGCTGTGCATCACTTATATCACGAGTGCACCATTGGTGCACTCATGACATCCTCCCTTACTCCAGAGGGATGCCGTGTGGTTTGGCGGCTGTGGTATCACTCCGGAGGGAAACAGGCTGCCGAAAGCCCGCCCTTTTGGGGCGGTATGTCCCGGGCCTAAGAAATAATCATATTACTGTACATGTAATGGTGCCCAAGTGAAAGAAAATATACTGTATAACCCTGTAGATATTATTGAACTACAACCTTCATCAGTCCTAATCATCCTGGTGCAGGATGATGGGAGATGCAATTGACAAACATCTGGAGGGCTATACATTTGCCATCCCTTTAGTAAGTGCATTTGAAGATGACTGAATATGCACCAAATGGTTATGTGGGTACGTAGCTCACACTTGGCATATTACTTGCTCCATATCTTTTAAAAATTGTCTGTGCCAATTGACCCTAACCTTCATGCCTTTTGACTGTGTTTATCTAGAAATCCCACTATCCCATATATCACTGATGATGGGTGATGGATATTGTAGTCCAACAACTCTGAGGACACAGGACAGGGGAACATGGTTCTGTCAACTACGTACATTTCCCTGATCTTTTGTAGCTGCCTCTCCATGCTGTTCCTGCTCTCTGTGCTTCTCTCTGCCTCCAAAGTGCTTCCTGGGAACTGACCTGGGCCTTCTTCTTTGACAGATGAGTTTGGCCTTGCCATTCAAAAAGATGCCTTGCCTGAACCTGCAGGATAAAAGGGCACACGATGCCCCCAGTGCATGCTTTTAATTGTACTGTTGGATACTGAATATATGCACAACATTTCAAATATTTATTATAATATAATAATTTATATTACTTATAATTGATAATATTATAATATTATAGATTATTATTATATTTATTAAAATCCTAACAATCCATCCTTCATGTCAAAATTCAGGCCATTTAATAATTCAAGCCTGTGATTGTCAAATCCTACAGTGCAGAGGAAAGAGCTACAAAAAGGAAGAGAAATGAAGTGTTTTTATTTTTTTTAATATATGCAAAAATGGAAAAATATTTTTGGCTCAGTGCCATACTCTGGCATGACCAAGAAACAGAAGTCAGGGATAAACAATGCATGGAAGCATCAAAGACAGATTTATTGTACCAGTGGTACACTAAGCACAATGCCATATGAGGAATAGTGATGGTGGCTGTAGTGTTTTCATTGACATAATACCTTTTTCTTTAAAAGAAAAGAAAAAAAGACTTTAAGCTTCTTAGAGATAAAATATGCAGAGGTACCATATGGATAACATATAACACCAGTCCTAAAATAGCTGCACTGGCTGCCAATTCATTTCCGGTCTGAGTTCAACAGACTGGTAATAACATTTAAAACCCTAAACCAGTGGTTCCCAAACTCCAGCTGTTTTGGACTTCTACTCCCAGAATTCCCAGCCAGCTTGGCCAACAGCCAGGAATTCTGTGAGTTGAAGTTAAAAACATCTGGAAGTCCAAAATTTGGGAATCACTACCTTAAATTATTGGGAAATTCAAAACTTGAAGAAATACCTCTCCCTATATCTCCTTATATCTGACCAAGAATTGAGGGATGCAGGACAAGTCTTCTATGCTCCCACCAGTGGGGACAATTTGAAGTGGGAGGACATGGGAGCAAGCCTCCTCAGTTGTGGCACCCCGATTCTGTGTAATATCTTCCTTATGGAAGTCCATCTGATGCCAATACTGGTTTCTTTCCAGCACCAAGCAAAAACATGAATTTTTACTAAAGGTTTTGGAGACCCAATTTACATGTATGTGGTTTTATGTTGCTTTAGCTTTTAAAGATGTTTTAACTGTAGTCTTGCTTAATAGGTTTTTATCTTGCTTACATTATTCATGGCTTTTATCTGGAAGCATTTTAAATTGCTTATATTTTATGTCTGTTCAGAGATCCCACAATAAAGGGCAGAATATAAATATTTTAATAAATAAATAATAGGTTTTTGAAAAATGGTGAGATGTATAATAAATAATAATAAAAAATTTATTTCTATACCGCCCTTCTATATAATCAGGCCGGTGTACAACATTATAAAACATCCATACAACATGTTCAATTCAAAGAATTAAAATGCAACAATATAAAACATTAAAACAATCTAACCAGCTTGCCACTGCTGGCAGAGGGGGGGAAGAACTAATTGGGGCATATGTCAGGGAATGCTAACCTGAACAGAAAAGTTTTAAGCCCCTTTTTAAACTGGGCCAGGGAGGTGGCCGAGCGGAGCTCATTGGGCAGAGAGTTCCAGAGGGTCGGAGCTGAGATGGTGAAGGCTCTCCTAGACGTAGAGGCTAGCCTGGCCCCTGGGACCCTCAATAACCGCTGCCCAGATGTTCTGAGAGAGCGGGGCGGATTGTATGGGGAGAGGCGGTCTTCAAGGTATCCTGGGCCCAAGCCATTTAGGGCTTTATAGGTAATAACCAGCACCTTGTATTGCGCCCGGAAGCGAATAGGCAGCCAGTGCAGGTCTTTGAGCACTGGTGTTATATGGCTGGCTCTGGATATACCGGTAACCAGTCTGGCTGCCATATTTTGCACTAATTGTAGCTTCCGGGTATGGTACAAGGGCTGCCCCATGTAGAGCGAAGTGGGACCTTTTGGAATCCCAGGTTTACCCAAGGCCCCCCAAATGTTAAAAAATAGGCAGCGTCTCAGGTGAAAAATCACTTGTCCCAACCAACGTGCTCTTCTACACCCACCTTTACTTCTACCCTCAAAAAATTGGTGCTACCCAAAACTAGCTGTAGAAAATCACTTCCAGTTTTGTGAAGTTGAAAGTTTTCATGGCTGGCATCCATAGTTTTTTTTTTTTTTGTGGGTTTTTCGGGCTCTGTGGCCATGTTCTAGAAGAGTTTATTCCTGACGTTTTGCCAGCATCTGTGGCTGGCATCTTCTAGAACAGGGCCACAGCACCTGAAAAACCTACAAAGAAACCCTACTTCCAGTTTTGTTTTCAGCTGCTTTTTTAAAAAATGGGGTCCACCAAAGGGGCAAAAGCTGGCCCTCACATTTGCTGTAGTTGTCCACCCTAATAGAAAGCAACATCCTCTCTCCCCCAAAAAATTATAAGGATATTCAATTGCACTAAAACTTATTTAAAACTCAACCAATCCCATCCTATAAATGCCCAGGAGAAGAGAAACTTCTTAAATTAGCACCAAAAAGATTATAATTTTGGGTCTGGCAGCCCTCCCTGGGGAGAACAGTAGTTCTGCAAAGGTCTGATCCCATATCACCAATGGCTGCTACATTCCTGTGGAAAAAACCAGATACAAAACAAACATGTTACATTTAGGATCATTGCTTTTGGAAAGAGCAATAGCAACACAACCTTAGGTTGGATGCTGTTATTGAGAAGCTCTGTCATGTTGGCTTCTGTGTTATATTTGTAAGTATCTCCCTAGCACCTTAAATAATTTAATAAATTTATTTATTAAAATACATGGCTTCAGGAACCTTATTAAGAAAGAGATTCATGGCAACTAGAAGCAAAGGGTTCCGGCCAGTAATGTGAAAGCAACTGGCATCTGATGTAAAAACAGTTCATAACTTACATGCCCCCCACTTTGCATACTGATGTCCTCCACTGTTATTGAATTAATAGGAGTTGCTTTCAAGTAAGTATGCAAAACGTGGAAACTTCTGATGTCCGCAGATGACTTTCTAGTTGCCAAGTCACCTTCACACTGAAACCACATAAAAAGATAATTTTAATTGGCCCGTCAAAAGTCTTGGCAAGAAATTCTGACCATTAGCAGTTAGTGGAAACCAAAGATTAGGAGTTTGGACTCCAACTCCCAGAATACCCCAGCCAACATAGCAAAACATACCTGCACATACTACTATTTTTGAAAATAATTCTATCATGTGGCAATATTACTTTTTTGGAAAAAAACCCTCATGCTGGCAGGGGGAGTCTGGTATTTGTAACCCCAGAGTAACTTTTCTGAACTCTAGTGAAACCCATACCATTAAAGTAGAGGCAGGGCTTTGTAGTGAGTAACTGGCGAGGGCAAACGCAGTCATAAAAACAGGGCCATTTCACACTACACAATTACAGCATTAAAATTCTACTGCCATAACAGCATTCTCTAAACTACATTTTATAATTTAGAGAGTCACTGTCTCTCTCTGGCTGAGGATTCTAAGTATGCCTCCCTAAATTGCAAATCCTAGGATTCTGTAGAATTGAACTGTAGCAGTTAATTTGAAATCCTAGCACTATGACTGTTTAGTGTGAAAGAGCCCCAAGGAATCTGGATGAGTTTTTTATTTGTTCTAGGAGCTAATCTATAGAGCTTTCCCCCCTCCTAGACCAAGCAAATTCACATCTGTAATTAGTAACTCACATCTGTAATTATGCTTTATTTGAGTAGCTGAACAATTGGTGGCCAGTAGCCTCTTGGAACACACGTCCATCTTGTTTCTATTCCAAAACAGCAGTAGTAACTAGGGTTGCCAGACTAAAAACTGGAGAGGGTTCCTGTACCTTTATGACTGTGTAGAAGAGGGCATTTCAGGTCTTGCTTCTCATATGAACATTTAACAATTAACACATGCTGAAATTAACTCTTCTACACAACCACTAAAAGGACAAGAACCTCCTCCAGTTTCCCTTGTGCAAACCAGAAATTTAGGTTTCTTCATACTGTGCTGTCCCTAGAAAGCAAATGGCCTATATTTTTAATTACTTTGAATTGTTACCCCACGCTCAGGCCCCCAATCACCCCTCAATTTGAATATCAATTTAACATTAAAAGGGATGTTGGGATGGGTGGCCTGGAAATGACCCCACTGTGGAAACATGGCCATCCGCTATCTGGGGATCTGGTTGGCACTAGCAAGGAAGTAAGCACAGGCACTCACCACAATGAGATCACCTAAGGCATCAGCATAATCTCATGATGTATATGCAAATATTCCAAAATCTGAAAAACATCATCATGACATTTCCATGTAAATAACATTTACATTATTGATGCTTTATCTCCATTCTTGAGTAATTTCTGCTACTACACATTGGTAGACCTCAATTTTAGTAGTATAGCTGGTATAGCCATTGAAGATGCAGTTGGTAGTTGCAGTCCAAGAATATCTGGATGTTTGCAAATTTGGTCATCCTGCCCTGTTGGATAATTGGCCTCAATAACCTGTAGACACAAAAGCTGATCTGGCCTTGGAAGCTAAGCATGGTCAGGCCTGGTTATTACTTAGATGGGGATCACCAAGGAATACCAAATGCTACATTTCAGAGGAAGACAATGGCAAACCACCCCTTGTCTAAGAAAACATCATGCAATTATGGGTTCACTATAAACTGACAGGCGACTTGAAGGCACACATACACACATGCATCTTGTCCTCCACATCCAATTTGCCAGTCATAATTCTGGCCATTTTACTGGTAAACCAAATTTGTGGCTTAGCTGAAGTAGCCTTTTGTCTAGCCTTCTACAGCTCACAAATTTGACTTTAATGTAGTCAGCACCAGATTACAGACCTATGCTGATTTTCACCCCATCCCTTTGCTCAGTTCAAAAGAATTACCACAGTATCCATGAACAAAAATTAATTCTGTTTTTCTCTTCATTTTCCCTATTGCACCTCTACTGGAGGAAGGATGGGTTACATTTCTAGAATATCTTTTCTTTTACTGCTTGTAAGTCATGTCTGATGCTACTGGTACATCAACATAATGGATTTTTCATAAATTTGAATACATTGCAAAAGAGAATCCAAATACAATTCTATTTGTCTTCATCATATAAACTTTAAAGACTTTGAATCTTGCAGAACTATCACACTGAATACTACTTTGTAAGTAATCCTTTAATTCTAATAAATTGCCAGGTGAGTCATTTTTCTAAGGAGATTAATGGCATTTATTTGTTGAGATAAGCTACAACTTAAATGAGAGCACTAAGAGAAATAGACATTGAACTTTAATATAAATTTCTGATTCAATAAAAGTTGTATTATACATTCAGAAAATCACAGTTCTGCTCTGATGGAGGTATTATCTAATAAGAATGCAAATCCTATGATGTCATGAAAGTCTCCAAGATGAAACATTTCTCTCTCTCTCTCTCTCTCTCTCACACACACACACATACACACACATATACAAACACATGCTCATGCACAGACACACACACACACACAAACACCCTTGCAAACAGAAAATACTGTAGCAAGGAAATGCTATGAAGATAAGACAATCTGACCATTCTGATTAAGACTATTTTTCCAGAGTCAGAGAATTTTGTCGTAAGATGGCATCCAGTCATCACAAGTTCATTCACATACATTTTGAAAGACACAGCTTTACACTGGGAACTGAATACTTTTTTAAAAAATTTTTTTTTTAAAAAAACTGTAAGCCAATTCTTAGACTGTGGAATTTTAAAATATAATGCACAGATATGAGAAGACCAGCCTCTGGGAGTAACCTGCTGCAGAACCCCTGTGGGCTGAGTTTGGTCTCGACACCTACTTTCTCCTCCTCTGAGGCCAGGTGTGAGGTCCTCCTGAGTGGGCCCAGTTGCCTCTCCATGGGGCTGAGTGCCATGGCCCTAAGCGTCCTCCCTCTCCTCACTTCTGCCCAGATGCTTGTCAGTGCCCTGGCTTCCCAAAAAGCTACTCACTGCTCTCACCGCTGGTGGGTGGCTGGTGGCCTCTTCTGCCACCTTCACCTGAAATGTCATTGTCCCTAATGGCAGCACAGTCACATGCATGCACTGCCATTGGGAACAACGAATGAACATCCATGAATTTTGGTAGCCACAGGGGGATCCAGAACAAATCCCCTGTGGATACCAAGGCCCCACTGTATTATGTTCTTACCATATCCTTTTGTTCTAGGTACAGATACCTCATGAGGACTATCAAATGTAGTAGCACTCCCATGTCTGTAAGAGCATTCCATAGCTCTTATATTACATTAGGCTACTTGATAAAACAATACGTTTGCAAATTTGTTATTATATCAGTTGTTTACATTATAAAACATAGCAAGTGATTCCTAAAACTCCATTTCCCTTCCCTACTAGATTAGTGATGTGTATGGACTTTATCACGGGGGGGGGGGAGACGAAAGCATAGTGCTATGCTCCCATCAATATCGTGCAATCACGCAAAGATTTTTGCATGACATTGCCATTTTCACATGATTATCCCATGAATAATGCAGCAAAATCATGCCACTTTTTATTCATGGGATTTCCCCGTGAGTAAAAAGCGGCATGATTTTGCCTCCTTATTCATGGGATAATTGTGTGATAATGGCAACATTGCATGACGTCATATGAAAATCTTCGCGTTATTGCATTATATTAACGGGAGCATAGCGCTATGCTCCCATCTTTTTTTCACCGTTTGGAAAAGTCTTATGTGTCTTCAATCCTGTCAGTTTATGTCAACTCCATGAATTTCATTGGCTTTTCTTGGGCGAGGGATGCTCAGAGGTGGTTTTGCCAGTTCCTTCCTTTGAACACTTCAACACTTGATATTCATTGATAATCTCTCACTCCCAAATACTATCCAGGGCTAGCCCTGGTTAGCTTCCAAGATCAGAATGGGATCTGGAGTCTTTCTGGTATTTAGATTAGTGATAGGTGACATGAAACCTGTGCCATTCCAGATGTTGTTGAACTTCAATTCCCTGTATTTCTAACCATTGGCTATGCTCACTAGGAATTTTAAGATATGCAGTTCACATCTGGAAGGCCACACATTCCCTATTCTTGGTCTAAATCAAGAATGAAAACCTCTTTCAGTCTGAGAGTCAGATTCATTTTTAGAGAAATTCTCAAGGGTCACAGGCTGGTGGTGGGTGGGATCAAAACCAAAAGAGATGGGATTAAAAAATAGCAATATAATACACCTTAAAGCTCTTCGTTCCAGTAAATATACCTTGGGAGAAGCATTTTAATCCTTTGGAATGAATTTTTAAAAGCCCTTAAGAAGCTAGGTAACAAACTAAGGTGGGATACAGACGGGCAGGGGAAGACATCTTGGAGGTGTATTCTGCTGAATACGGAGCCTCCAGACCGCCCGCCCCGGGGGCGTGGCTAAGGTGTATGGGGCTTCCACATGGGGGCAGTGAAGACGCCTCACCTGGGGCCGTTTTTGACCCGCAGTTTCCATACCGCCGCCTCGGAGGACGCCGCAAAGAGAGAGGCAGCTTCCGCACGGGCGGCCAAAAACGGGGCTTTTTTTTTCTTTTGCCGGCTGGCGAATGCGCAGCTGCGCAGCTGTGGCGCTCAGCATAGGTGGCAGAAAGTCTATGTGCACATTTAAAGCGCCCAAGCCTCTTTAAACTTTTCCCCCCGCCCTGCCCAAGAACAATGGTGGTCTCCTGCCAGCTGGTGATCAGCTGGTGTTGGCATCCTTGTCCTCTTGCACGTTGCTAGTGTCACCAACATCATGGATGCCTCCTCTCCTTTGGTCCCCGCGCTCTTGCTGAATCTGCAATGCACAGCCACAGCTGTCGCCGCTGCCACCGCTGTCCCCCTGCCATCCCCCATCACCTCCCTTGTACATATGTAAATATTTAAAGTTTTAGCGTTTTTTTATTGTTAGGTGAAAATGGCGCAGGAATGTGTGTAGGGGTTCACTTTAAATTCCAAACTTTCCACAATTCTAGCAGCGCATGCGTACATGTTGCTCTAGGGTTAGGGTTAGGGTTAGGGTTACGAGTCTTAAAATGCGCTGCAGCTGTGCTGCAGCTTCCACACCTGCATGGCATCTGACACTGCAATTAAAGCCTGACTGCAAACTGTGCATGTTCCAGGACCCCGACTCATTATGCGACGCAGCAGACATGGAGCTTTTAAATGGGCAACTTAAATTAGCGGCGTAGCAATTCTGGCGTACCGGTGCAGCAGCTTATAGACGGAGATGTGCAGCTGCGCACTATATAGAAAAGAAGCGGGGAAAAGCGGCACCTTTTTAATGCCGCTTCTTCCCGCTTGGGGCGTGCGGGCGGCGTGTTCATGGCGGCATTCAGGTAAGGGCCGTCTGAAGGCTATACCTTCATGACGTCATGAACACACCCCTTTTTGCCCGTCTGTATCCCGCCTAAGAATGGTATCATCTGAATGGCATAATAGTCATTTCAAGTGCCCCAGAATGCCAGATATTTATCGAATTTGGTTCTAGGACCCAAAATCCCCTCTCCATGTCTAGATGCTGCCCCAGATCTTTCCTTGGTCTAGATATTGGTTCATTGCAACCACTAGCTCATTGCTAGCTTTGTAGGCAAGCAAAGACATATTTATCACATTGAGTAGTAAATGTGGACTTTGAGGTTCCCTGTTAAATAATGATGACCCCTTGAATACCATAGAGTTTTCTTAGGCAAAGAATACTTTGAAGTGGCTGGCCATTGTCTTCTGATGAATATAGACCACAGCACCTGATTTTGCCTGTTAGTCTCCCTTCCAAGTACTAATTTATACTAACTGCATTGCTTCCAAGATCAGACAGGTTCTAGAGTCTTCGGAATATTTAGGCATGAAGGAGTTGTTGCTTGCTGTGCTGTGCTTTCAAGTCATTTCTGACATGATGACCCCAAGACAAACCTATTATGGGGTTTTCTTGGAAAGATTTGTTCAGAGGAGTTTTGCCATTGCCTTCCCCTGAGGCAGAGAGCATGTGACTTCCTAATGTCACCCAGTAGGTTTAATGGCTGTGCTCACAATCGAACCCTGGTCTCCAGATGGATGAGGAATTATTATTCCTAGAATACAGTACAGAGAATCACTTTGTACTATCAGACCCGGGACAGTTTTCTCAGTAGCAGTGTCCTGTTTATGGAACTCCCTGTCCATAGAGGTTAGGTCACCTTCCTCTATATTTGTATTCGACAGCAAGAAATATCTCTTTAAACAAGCAGTTGTTTAAACTGCTGTTGCTTAATCTTATTTACTGACTGGATAGGTTCTTTGCCTTTCTCTCGACTGCTGGTTTTAGCTTGTTGTGTATAAATGTGTTATTACTATTGGATCAAATCCTTCACTAATCCTTCCAAGAGTGGGCTTACTGAAGTGAATGAGACTTGTTAGATTTAGATTAAATTTGGGCTGTTGTTTTTATGTTTTTCTCAGTAAACATTTTGGCTGTCTCCTCTTATTTGGAGGGAGAAAGCAGTGTGTATGTTTCTTACATGAATAAATAGTTTCATCTTACTTTGAGTTGTCCACAACGGCTAGCAGCAGCTCTTTTTGGGAAGTCTGTGAGGAGTGTTTCCCATTCCCATCCTTACCTGGAGATGACAGGGACTGAGTGTGGGACATTAGGCTAGAGCCTGGGAAATGTTACTTTTTGGATTACAGCTTCCAGAAATCCTTTGGATTATACCTCCCAGAATCCCTCAGTTCCAAACTCTGCCTCAAACCTTTGGAATCTCTTCATGAGGCCTCATTATTAACATTTGCTAGAAATGTGAAAGGGAAGATATGCTGTTCCCAGAAGCAAGCATGAAAACAACAGCTATTTCCAGTTAAAAACTAAACTGAAGGCAAGATGAGTGAGATAAAAAAAAGATTAATAACTGTCTTTGTGTCTCATATCTCAAAGAAATGCAAACATATTCTGCAAGGCGGGGTGGGGGGGGAGTGGAGATAAAAAATGAGTGAGCTGGTAAAAGGAGGGTGACATACTGAATGGTCATACCTGCAAATTTGGGAATGACATATCCCAAAATTCAATATCAGTCCATTTTATAGTTAAGCACACTGAACAACAGTGCCACCACCACTACTGTTGGTGAGAGACTGTTAGTTGTTTCTTTTGATGCACTCTAGACATTTTGTATTACAGTATAACACAGAGAGGATGAGATCCTACATTGGGAATTATTTCATGGCATCAATCTGCACATGTGAAGTTACATGTTGCTTGTGCTACTGAATCTTGTGTTGAATGAGAATATTATGCAACTGAATACACACACCTGATTGTGCAACCACATGTTCAGCTTGATGTGCATATGCACAAATGCACATTCATCTGTGCATCTCCATTTGCATGCATATCCACACCTGTGTACAGCTATGTGTGCATGGATATCTTCATATAAGTGGCATCATATTTCACCTAGGACAAAAATGGCCAACCACTTCCATATGGGAATGTATGCGTGCATAAGACACTAACTGGATTCTAGCCACCATTGGCTGTGTTGCCAGGAGATGTAGTCAGTTCCAAAGTAAGGAATAGGGCAAAGAAAGAACATCAAGTCACAAACCTTTTACTTATTAAATTTTTAGAACTATATTGAGAACTTTCTCATCTCACAGCTTGAGATAGTAGACTCCAAAAGTAAAAGAAAAAATGGTTGATAAACTAGTGGTATCCACATAAGCATGGCACCCAAATTATTTCAGTTACACGTTGGCCTGGTTTCTATACCAATACATAGCAAGTGCAGAAATAAAGATGGGAAGAACATATAAAAATATTTTTAAGTGGTTGAAAAATGTTTTTCAAGTATCAAGAAGCCAAGATGAGAAGCACCCTAGATGGGCAAGAATCTTCTGTTTGAGACTTATTCTGTTCAGAAATCACACATTTGTTTGGCACTGAAAGCAGCATTTTTTTACGCAGAAAAAATAATATTGCTAGGCAAAAATATTATTTTCTGCATGTGTGCACATCTGTTAACCGCCTCACATCTGCTCAGATCTTGCAGATTCAGGGCCATGGCTTCCTGGAATGTGGTCTTCCTCTTTTCCTACTGCCTTCAACCTTATCAAGCATTATTTCTTTTCTAGTGAGTCAAGCCAAGCTTTCTGATGATATGGTCAAAGTACAACAGCCTCAGTTTAGTCATCTTGGCTTCTAGGGAGAGTTCAGGCTTGATTTGTTCTAGGATCCATTTGTTTGGTTTTTTGGCATTCCTTTTTCGCAGTCCATTGAATTCTCCTGCAATGGCACATTTCTAATTAGTTGATTTTCTTCCTGTCAGTTTTCTTCACTGTCCAGCTTTCACAACCATGCATAGTGATGGGAAATATAACAGTATAAACAATCCTGACTTAATCATTACAGTACATATCTTTGCAATTCAGGATATTGTCGAGTCCCATCATAGCTGCCCTTTCAAGCCCTTGTCTTTTTCTGATTTATGGATTAGATTAGATGCAATCTCCATTCCAATCTTTGAGAAAATCTTTAACTATTTCAATGTATTCATCATCTACTTTAAAGTTATATAAATAATACGTGGTCATTTTTTCCCTCAGTGTTAAACTGTAAACCTGCCTTTGCATATTTTTTTTCCAGTAATCATTCTGAGTTTTAGTGGTTTTTTTTGGGCTATGTGGCCATGTTTTAGAAGAATTTCTTCCTGATGTTTTGCCAGTATCTGTGGCTAGCCTGAAGAAAGAGAGCCCTCCCTCCATGATAACTGTCATCCTTTGGCCTGTGAGGGAGTGAACAGGCAGGCCCAGCTCCACCAGGGGTAGCCTGAAGAAGAACAGCCCTTGGTCCAGGCCTCAGAGGGAAAGAAGAACCACTGGACGTCATCCTCTTTCCCACCACCATTCCCTTCTCCTTTTGTGTTGTGTCTTTTAGATTGTAAGCCTGAGGGCAGGGAAACGTCTAATTAAAAATAATAATTGTAAGCTGCTCTGATAGCCTTTAGGGCTGAAGGGTGGGGTATAAATATCGTAAATAAAAAGAAAAAAAAGAAAAAAACTGCATTTGTGGTGTAACATATGTACAATAATAATGCAACTACAATCCTCAAAGTATCATATTTTCTGCAACACCACAATTATCAACCAAATGCTGAAGACACAAATTGGCTTGTTTTCAGCTGTCTTTCAAAATAATCTGATGTGAAATGGACATATTGTGGGCAAAGGAAGCAGAAAGGCAAGGAACACCACCATTGGAATGTGGAACTACTGTCAAATATTTATTAACTAAGTCTAAACAAGAAAAAGTATGTGGAAAACATTAATTCATAATTCCTGATATTAGTTCCAAGAATGTCATACAAGCTTTATCATCACTGGGATGCATTTTAAAATGGGTTGCCTTGTACAAGCCATCAAGTGTGTCTAGGATTGATTTTTGCAATTCTAGATACCCTTAACTTTCAGTAAGGCCTTTGACAAGGTCACCCATCATATTTTTGTTAAAAAGCTAATAAAATGTGGTCTAGACAATGCAATTGATAGGTGGATGTGTAGTTGGTTGACAAACTGAACCCAAAGGGTACTCACCAATAGCTCCTCTTCATCCTATAGAGAAGTGACTAGTAGTGTGCCACAGGGTTCTGTCTTGCATCCAGTGCTTTCAATATATTTATCAATGACCTAGATCAGGGGTGTCCAAATTGAAAGGAGGTAGGGGCCGAAATTTAGATCAGCTAAGGTTGTTCGGGCCGCCAACAGTTTTAGGTGAAATGTAGGATATCTAGGTGAAATGTAGGACATTAAAAAATATGGGGGGCCATGACCATATAAAAGCTGGAAGCAAAATCCAGACTTCTTAGCCATATTCAAAATAAAGGACATTGTGGAATCCCTCCTCCTGGACAGAAAGGCTAAGATGGGGGACATGTCTGGAAAAAGGAGGGAAAATCAAGTCACCCTACCAGGGGGCAAGGGATCCCCTCCCTTCCTCCCTCCCTTCTTCCTTTCCCTCCTTCCTTCCTTCCTTCCTTTCCTTCCTTCTTTCTTTCTTTCTTTCTTTCTTTCTTTCTTTCTTCCCTCCCTCCCTCCCTCCCTTCCTTCTTCTTTCTTTTCTTCCTCTTACACTTCCTCCTTTCTTTCTTTCCTTCTCCACTTCTTTGCTTCCATGATTCTTTCTTTCCTTCCTTCCTTCCTTCCTTCCTTCCTTCCTCCTTTCCTTTCAGAGGAGGAGGATGGGAGAAAGAGACAAGGACACTAGCCCACCACGTTGTCCTCCTACTCCTCTGCCAAGTCTTTCACCTTGGAGCAGCCTGGGAGTTTTGCCAGGTGGGCAGCCTTGCCATTTGAAGGTGTACGACTTGGCAAAGGAGGAGGAAGACAACGCGGTGGGTGGGCGTCCTTGTCTCTTTCCCCCATCCTCTTTTGTCTTTTTCTTCCATTGCTGGGCGGGCAGCCTTCGGAGGAGGAGGAGGGGGATGACAGGAGAAAGAGAGAAGGATGCCCGAGAACTGCGTTGTCCTCCTCCTTCTCTGCCGAGTTGTTCGCTTTTGAGCAGCCTGGGGGTTTTGCCATGTGGGCAGCCTTGCCACTCAAAGGCAAAACCCCTAGGCCACTCAAAGCAAATGACTTGGCAGAGGAGTAGGAGGACAACACGGTGGTCGGGTGTCCTCCTCTCTTTCTCCCATCCTCCCCCTCACTCACCAGAAGAAGGGCCCAAGGCTCTCTCGCGATCTCTAGCTCTTTTGCTGTCTGCTCTCTCACTCTCTCTCTGCCCTCCGCTGCTTGCCTGCAAACAGCTCATTCCTCTGGGCCTGCCTGGCCAATGGGGTGAGAGGAGCTATAAGCCTGCCCCCAGCAAAATCTCCCCTGGGAAGTAGGGGCAAACTCTGGGGGAAGAGTCCATTGCTTTCATCCTCCAAAGCTCCGTGCGAATGGGCGAAGACTCTGGGAGCCAGGACACCCCCCTCCTCCTTACAATGGGGCCCCGGGCCTCCAGAAATTCTTTGATGGGCCGCATCCAGCCCCCGGGCCGCATCTTGTGCACCCTTGACCTAGATGATAGAATAGAGGGCACGCTTATCAAATTTGCAGCAGATGACACTAAATTAGGAGGTGTAGCTAATACCCCAGAGAACATTATCAGAATTCAAAATGACCTTAACCATTTTGAGATATGGGCCAGAACTAACAAAATCAGTCTCAGAAGAGAGAAATGTAAGGTACTACATTTGAGCAGAACAAAAATTAAAGGCTCAGATACAGAATGGGTGACATCTGGCTTGACAACAGTACATGTGAAAGGTAATGTGAACAGTACATGTGAAAGAGTTTTAGTAGACCACAAAGTGAACACGAGTCGACAGTGTAATGCAGCAGCTGAAAAGGCCAAAGTGATCCTAGGCTGCATCAATAGGAATGTAATGTCTAGATCAAGGGAAGTGCTATTTTATTCTGCTTTGATCAGACCTCACCTGGAATACTGTGTCCAGTTCTGGGCACCACAGTTGAAGTGGGATTTTGACAAGCTGGAGTGTGTCCAGAGGAGGGTGACCAAAATGGTGAAAGATGCCCTATGAGGGGTGGTTTGGGGAAGAAAAGTTGAAGAGGTGACATGACGGCCTTGTTTAAATATTTGAAGGGGTGTCATATTGAGGATGGATCAAACTTGTTTTCTGCTGTTCTATAAACTAAGACACAGAGCCATGGATTCAAACTAGAGGAAAAGAGATTTCACAACATTAGGAAGAACTTTCTGTCAGTAAGAGCTGTTCAATAATGGAACACACTGCCTTGGGATGTGGTGGAGTCTCCCTCTCTGGAGGATTTTAAACAGAGGTTGTATGGCCATTTGTCAGGAGTGCTTTGATTGTGTCTTCCTGCATGGCAGGGGGTTGGACTGGATGGCCCTTGTGGTTTCTTCCAACTCTATGATTCTATGAATTTGGCAGAACATATTTCTGAGTGGGCATGCATACAATTGCACTGAGACTTCAGTTGTAATATTCCAGACATTCTAGGCCTAATCTTATTGATTTTTTTGGCCGTTTCAAGTCTTCTCTAGTAGTTACTTAAGTATCAAGATTCCCGATGCCTCTGCCAATGCCTTCTGTCAGTATTTAATTTAATTAAATATGTTCAGTATCGCCCTTCACTTCCAAAGGCCTCCCACAGCATTAAAAGAAAAGGCATGCAACCATGGAAAAGCAATAAAGCAGATTAGAAGTCCTATTGGAATCATTAAAGTCAGCTTTATATGATCTAGATAAATAAAAAGTTGTTATTATTTTATCTACTCAGAACCAAAAAGATATAAGATTTGGAGTCAGGCCAGTCTTTGGGAGAGGGCATTTCAAAGATAAGGTGTCACAACCAGGAAGATGGCCTCAAAAAGAACATGTTAATATGTGAGGAGGTGATACAATAAATACTTGAGTTCCAAGCTATGTGTTTGTAACTATATGTCCCTTTCCTGACCTAGAACTCACCAGATGTTTTATACTTCAACGCCCATGATTCTTCATCACTTATGCTAAACAGGGCTGATGGAAATTGCAGTTCAAAACATCTGCAGAGCTTCAGGTTGTGCAAGGCTACACTAAACTACAGGGCAAAGGTGAGAATTGTGTAGCGCATCACATGTTGTTGAACTGCATTTCCCAGTTTTCCTAGACACTGGTAATGAATCTTGTAGCTCCCAGCAGCCATATGATGCTGAAAGTTACAATTTGACAACATCTGGAAGGCTGTACATTCTCCTTTACTATTATAGGAAGGGGTAGGGAATCTTTCTCTCTCTGAATGTTTGGGGCTATAACTTCCAACACTGGTGGAATGAACTGGACCTCTGCTGCCAGACAGATAGATTTTGCAGTCCTTGTTAGTATCATGGCTAAGTGGCATACAGGAATCAATTTATATTAGTGGCTTTGTTGGTTGGGTTGCCATATTCCAGTCCCTCATATCTGGGCATCTAATTTGCATATTATGGTTATTGCAGTCCAAAACATCTTATAAAGCTGACTTTAATGCGTATTATGCAAATTATGATAATTATGCCTATTAGTTTACTTTAACACATATTCAACACATGCATTGAATATGTACTTTTTTATAATTATGTTTCAGTCTCAAGTACCAAGCTAAGAGTTCTTTTTTCCCTCTTTTTCCGCCTAACTGGTGAGAAGAGAAGGAGGATTCCAAGAATGTAAAGAAACTCCTATAACTCTCTTGATGCTGTTTAGAAGTGAGGTTTCACTGTGCTGCCTAGCCCTAGGCTCAAGCCGCTGACACAATCACCACCCAACACAAGGCCATCTCTGCTTGCCTCTGTTTCTTTCCCAGCTTCAGGGCCTGCTGGAGAAAGGGTTTAGTGAATGCAAGAATAAGGTGGCAATGCTACAGGTGTGCAGTAGGGTGAGGCTCCTGTCCATGACAGTTTTCTTGCATGGTTTCCTGCTTCATAACCACTGCCACATTTAATTTTTATTTGTTTAAATATCTTTATTCAACATCTATAATTCACACATATTAAAATAACCATTACTACATGTTACATATATTTACATCTTTGTGCTTTCTTACGTATCCGTATACATTGTCATGTTGTGGTTTTCTATAGTTAATCACCCCTCCCTCCCTCCTACCTTATTTAACATACTGTTTATTTCGTTGGGTTTTGTTGAAGCCAAAACAGTTCATTATTCTTTCTATAACAATTACTATTACTTCTTTGATCCGTTTTATCACAAAATGTCATTTATAATCAATATCTGTACATTTTGATAAATATCTATCTAGTCCCCTTATTTCTTTATGTCATTTTTCTATTTTATTGATTTGATTTTGTGTCTGCTGTTAGTGTCGGAGGCAAACAGTAAATATTTTGTTATGTTTGGCCACCTTCCTTTACTGAAACAGGTGTTTGTAGTTTCATTTCAATTTTTCCTTTTTAAATTTTTTTTCTAATATGATATTTTTCTTTTCAGTGTTTATACATACATTAGAATGTACAGTATCTAGCTACATTCATACATATATACATTCATACATACATAAGTAATTACATTATTTTTATTTTGATCATATTATTTTTGATCATTTGTCCAGTATAGTTATCTATTTTCTTTTTTATTGTTTGTTTAAGACCAATGTATTTTACAAAAGTTTGTTAATAACTCTTAGTCTTTATTCCATTCCTCTTTCCATTTTCCATTTAATGCCATGGTTAGTCTGTCTAATTCAATCATGTCAAGATATTTTCTTAACCATTCATCTAGTGTTGGTATATCCTTAGATTTCCATTTTTTTGCGTATGTCAGTCTAGCCACCGTGATCATGTACAATATAAATTTCAGGTGTTTCCTTCCTTCTTTTTCTTCTGTAATGTTTAACAAAAAACTTTCTGGTTTAAATTTGATTTGGATTTGTAATATTGTTTATATTACATTGTGTCTGTTTTTCCAAAATTTGATTGCTAGTGGACATGTTCACCAAATGTGGAATAATGTTCTCTGGTTTAAATCACATTTCCAGCATTTGTCTTTTTCATTTTGTTTTATTTTAGCTAATTTGTTTGGTGTAAAGTACCAGTGGTGTACCATTTTGTAAAAAATTTCTTTTATGTCCATAGAGAGCATAAATCTTAAGTCTTGACCCCAATTTTCCAATTTTATTGTATGACCTGTTTTTCACCCATTTAATAGTGCATTATTTTATGGTTTCATTTTCTAATTCTCTTTTCAAAAGAAGTTTGTATAATTTGGAAATTGTAGATTTGTTTGATTTTAATAAGATTTCATCTAATTCATTCTCAGCTTTGCCAAAACCTTCCAATTTTGCATCTATTTTAAATTTTTCGCTGAACTGTCGGTATGAAAACCAGTGGCATATATGCCCATTGTCTTCTAATTCCTTTTTTGTCTTTAGGGTTGGTTTTGTTTCTTCCCGATTGAGTTGCTTATCCAATATTCCATGCTTCTTGAGGACCCAAGCTACAGGATGCAAGCTACAGGAAAAGAGATTCCACCTCAACATTAGGAGAAACTTACTGACAGTAGGAGCTGTTTGACAGTGGAACACACTCCCTCAGAGAGTGGTGGAGTCTCCTTCTGTAGAGGTCTTTAAACAGAGGCTGGATGGCCATCTGTCGGTGATGCTTTGAGTGAGAGTTCCTGCATGGAGGGAGGTTGATTGGATAGTCCTTGTAGTCTCTTCCAACTCTATGAGTCTATGGGGATTATCACAGGGAGGCACTAACTGTCGCTAAAGTGCTGGTAAAAGATTCCTGAATTTTGAACTTCCGTTATTGAAGAAATGGCTGCTCCGCGAATGCTTTGACAATGGGAGAGAAGTGTGATGCCTCAATGACGATTTAGAAGTGTGGTGGACTATCACACCTTCGCACTTCAGGAACGCTTCAGAAACATTTTACCCACGGTAAGCCTCCATGTGAAAGTAGCCTAAGGACTTTATCACACGAGGCACTTACTGCGCTGGAATCTTGGCCCAAACGCTTCAGAAGTGCGGAGGTGGGATCGCCGGTTGTGCTTCTGAAGCGTCACTGAAGCGCGCCCCGCTTTTCACCAGTTGAAGAATCGTTCGCGGAGCAGCCACTTCTGTAATAATGGGATCTTTGCGTTATTACAAAAATAGCTGTTCCGCGAATGATTAGTTGACGGAAGAACAGCAAAATGCCTCCATGATGTTTGAGAAGTGTGATTAGTGATCCCACCTCCATGCTTCTCTGAAGCGTTTGGGCCATGATTCCAGCCCAGTAAGTGCCTCGCACAATCATAGAATCAGAGTTGGAAGAGACCGCACGAGCCATAAGGCCCTGTGTCTCCCAGTAAAGTTCTGGAGCACCACATGATTCCCATCCTTGCTGTAGATGTTGTGTAGTTGCTGGGAATGCAGCTTTGCATGACTGTTCTATGATTTTAGTGCAAAAAA
>JACSCI010000218.1:21914-46395 GCA_016801065.1 Sceloporus tristichus | reverse complement strand
CTCACCACCTGGTTGTGCACCACGCTGACCAGTTTTGGCCAGTTGTTGTATCAGTGCAAGAGTTGCAGAGATCTGGCTGAAGACCCTGACAAACTCTCCCAGCCTTCTCACTCTTGCTTCCACAGAAGTCTTCACCCTTCTTCACCAGGGTCCTGCTGGTTCTTGTAGTCTCACCCAAGACACCAGACAACTCAGTAGTCTTATATAAAAGATCTACTTTAATCTACTATATACACAGCTCAACTCCACTCTCTCCATACAACAATCCACTACTATCCACAACTACTCACTACTACCCACAACTACATTGGGATTCATAGTCATAATTATAGTCATCTCATGGCACCACCTACTGTGGCCTGTTCCCACCCAGTAGGTGTGTACATCATTCTCATTGGTTCTCCATGTACATCCCACAATTAGTGATTTCATCATTCCAGCCTTGACCACTTAACTATTGTCAGGTGTATCCAATTATTCACTGTGCTCTCATTGTCCTTGGCACTCTGGGCCTGTTAATTGCATTATTATTCTCACCTGTGTGGTTCCCAATAGGCTTCTGCTGAGTCACTCTGACTCTCACATATATCTTTTATTTCTCTACTGCATGTCCCATGCGGCTTTTTCCTTAACAATCCCCTCCGAAATAAAATATTGTATGTGACTTACATTGTCATTCCAACCATTTGTGTCAACCTTTCATGTTTCTCCACTGTTAGCGCCTTTGTAAACAAATCTGCAATGTTATATTGTGTCTCTATGTACCTCAATTCTATTTCACCTTTTTGAACCATATCTCTCACATTTTGGTATCTTACACCCACATACTTGGTTCTGTTTTTCAAACTTTCTGTTTCAGCCATTGCTATACACGATTGTGAGTCTTCTTGAATTTCAACAGGTACTCTAAATTTTTCATTCAGGTCAATTAACAACTGTTCAATCCATTGGACCTCGTTGACAATTTCGTTCAGTGCTGCAAATTCTGATTCAGAGGTACTAAGTGCTACGTTTGTTTGTTTCCGGCTTCTCCAAACTATGGGACTCTCACTATACTTAATAATCATTCCTGTCACTGACTTCTTGTCTCCCAACTCTGATGCGAACGAACTATCAACAAAACAATCTAGATCTGCGTTGCTGCTTCTTATAACCAGTCTCTTGTCTAATGTCCCTTTCAAATACCTCAGCAAATGTTTCACAGCTGTCCAATCCTCAACCTTAGGATTCTCAACTCTTCTAGACAAAGTGTTCACAGCAAACGCAATGTCCGGTCTAGTGTGGCATGAAATAAATTGAAGTGATCCTATAATGCTCCTAAAGAATGTCTTGTCCTCAAAATCTCTGGTTGTTGGCTCTGAAATGAAACCTGTAGTCATTGGAGCTTTTACTATCTTAGCACTCTGCAGTCCACACTTTTCAATCAAATTCTCTATTTTCTTCCTCTGACTCAACAAACAATGTCCATCTTGTGTCCACTCAACATTAATTCCCAAATATGACTTCAACAAACCTAAGTCCTTTAAAACAAACTTTTCTGACAGTTCTTTCTTAACTGACTCAATTTCCTGTTCAGACTTTGCTGCCACGCACAAGTCATCAACATAAATCACAAGCACTACGTCTCCTTTAGTATACACACAAGCATCTGCTACGCTTCTCTTGTATCCTAGCTTCTCTAGCTCATCATTAATACACAAATTCCATGCTCTGGCACTCTGTTTCAAACCATACAATGCCTTCTTTAATCTATAAACTTTCTGACTTCCATCCTCCTCAAACCCTTGTGGTTGCTCCATGAAAATCTCTTCTTCCAGGTTCGCATTTAAGTAAGCCGTCTCAAAGTCAAAATGCTTTACTTTCAAATTCCTTCTAGCTGCTACAGCTAACACCATTCTCAAACTTTCCGGCTTAGCTGTTGGAGAATATGTCTTATCATAATTCTCATGCTGTTGTTGTGCAAAACCCTTAGCTACTAATCTAGCTTTATACTTCATGCTTCCATCAGGCATTTCCTTTATCTTGTATACCCATTTGCAACCTATCACTGGCTTCTTCTTGGGTCTTTCCACAATCTCAAACACACCTTTGTTCACCAAACAACTAAATTCATTTTCCATAGCATCACACCATCTTTCCTGTTCTTCCCTGGAAAAAGTTTCCAAATGCTCAAAACTTTCAGGCTCCTCTACAACTGTACAAGCTCTTGCCTGCGTCACAACAAACCTATCTGGTGACTTTCTAACTCTGTGACTACGCCTGGGTACGAATTCTGTCGTCCTGCCTCTCTCCTCATCACTGTCTGCACTTGAACTTGCTGTCTTCTTGCTAAACCTCTTGTCCTCTGTCATCCTAGTGGTTACTGGTCTTGTTTGTGTTTCTCCATCTGAGGAACTACCACTACTGCTTGTTGATGCTTCTGGCTTGACTGAAACCCCTCCGTTTCCTGAAGTTGGTTCAGTCTGTCCTTGCTGCTCACTTGAGCTTCCTAATCTCAAAAATACTTCTTTATTGGCATGCAGCTTGTCCCAGCCAGCATGTCTCTCAAAATTTGCAGACCTGGAGTATTGTAACTCTTTTCCTCTAATTAGGAATTTGTAACTGTTCCCTGAATATCCCAGGAACCTCAGCCTTTTGCTCTTAGGCTCTCCTTTTCTCCTGAAACAGGCAGGTATATACACATGTGCAAATTGTCCAAACACTCTTAAATACTTAAAATTTGGCACTCTCCCATACAAAACCCTGTAGGGAATATCATCAATTTCAGAATGGTACATTCTATTGCTTATGTGTATTGCATTTAGAGTTGCTTCTCCCCAAAAGCTTTCTCCAACCCCTGCATCTGCCATCATGCAAGCAGAAATCCTTTTTATCTCCTGGATTTTTCTCTCTGCCAAACCATCCTCACTTGGACAAGCAGGATTTGTGGTCTCATGCCTTATTCCCACTTTCTGAAATCAATTATACAGCTGGTTGTTTACAAATTCTCCACCTCTATCTGTAATAATTGTCCCAACTCTACTATCAAACCTTCTCTCTATCATTCTTACCCATGCTTTTAAACTTTGCCCAGCTTCTGACTTATTTTTCAGTACTCTTACATATGCAAATCTTGAATACCTATCAACAATAACAAGAAAATATTTGCTTCCCCCTAGTGACAAACAATTAGCTTGGGCCACGTCAGCATGAACATACTGAAAAGGTCTCTGCGCAATCCTTTTCGACTTCTTTGCAACTGGATATGCTCTGACCTTGACTTGGTTGCAAACAGTACAGTCTAAGTGATTCTTACATTCAGCTACTTTCATATCAGGACACATGCCTATTAAATTCTTTAAACTTTTGAAGCTCACATGGCCAAATTTCCTATGGAGCTCATGAATGCAGTCTTTGTGCAAGGGAACATTATCTATGGTATTTGCATTTTCTTTCTTGTACCTATCAACATCCTCTTCCAGAAAATAAAGCTTATCTTTCTTTAAGCCTATTCCTCGCAGTTCCCCATTTAAAGTTATTTTACACAGATTCTTCTCAAAAGTGACTATGTAGTCTCGGTCTGTTAACCTGCTTACTGATAACAAGTTGTTTTCTAATTCTCTTACATGCAAAACATCACTAAAGTTTTCCTTTAGCCCTGGAATACAAACTGTTCCCATTTGATTTACTGTGGAGAGTTCACTCCCGTTTGCTAACACCACTGCATTTATGTTTGACTGCTTCTTATCATTAATTAAGCTAATATCATTACACATGGATGATGAAGCACCAGAATCTACAAGCCATCTAGAGTTTGCTTTCTGCCTTTCCTTAATCATAGTTGCAAACCCCTTATCATTACTCTTATTGTCCCTCAAAAATGGCGGCTTGAACTGCTTTTCCCTGCGACCGTGCCATCTGCACTCTTTCTTGCTTTTCTCAGCAACCAATTGTTTACAGTCTCTCTGCAAATGTCCAAGCTTCTTGCAGTAGAAACACCTCCGTTGCTCCCTCGAAGCAGCTGCCTGGTCCAGCCCACGCACATCAGGCTTGGCTTGCTCACTTGGCACACTCTTAGACACTGGAGCGTCCTCCCTCTCAGACAGTCTCCTCTGATTCTCTTCCAGAATCCTGGCCACGACCAAATCTCTTGTCAGGTCTCGTACTGGTAAGTTCTGCAAGGCATCAGTGATGTTTCTCCATGACGAATCTAGAGATTCTAACAAAATATAGCACTGTTGTTCTCTGCTAATGTCCACTCCTCTTAACTCAGCCTGCACAAACAAGTTTTGCATTGTCTTTAAATGCTCAATCACACACTGCCCCTTTGCCATCTTCTGTCTATAAATTCTCTTGGACCATAACATTTTAGCAAAGGCAGTTGAAGGAGTGAGTAGCCTTTGAAGTGTTTCCCAAACATCTCTCGCCGTCTCCTTATCTCTCACGTCGTTAATCAAGTCTTCTTCTATCATTAAATAAATGCACGCTTTCGCTTTGCTATCTCTTTCTCGCGCGGCTGCATTGGCATCGGCTGGCAGACCGGCTTCAACTGTTGCCCACAAACCTTCTTTCACAAGTAACGACTGGGCATAAATCTTCCAGGTGGGGTAGTTGGATGTATTTAACTTGCTAAACTTCAAAATCTCCATCTTAACTTGTGCAGTGACTCAATTGACACAGTCCTTCTGAGTATGCACAGCTGATCCCTTTCAGCTTAACCAAAACACTGGAGGAGTTACTCACGGAGCTTATCAGTGCAGCGCAAACAGCTTGCTCTGATCTGTCTTCCACTCTCTGGAACTTTCAGCTTCTGTGAATGATGGGTGCTGCAGTATCTGGGCCCATAACCCTTGTCAAGGATGATGGGAGTTGTGGCTCTTCACCTGGCCTGGAACTCACCACCTGGTTGTGCACCACGCTGACCAGTTTTGGCCAGTTGTTATATCTTTGCAAGAGTTGCAGAGATCAGGCTGAAGACCCCGACAAACTCTCCAAGCCTTCTCACTCTTGCTTCCACAGAAGTCTTCACCCTTCTTCACCAGGGTCCTGCTGGTTCTTGTAGTCTCACCCAAGACACCAGACAACTCAGTAGTCTTATATAAAAGATCTACTTTATTCTACTATATACACAGCTCCAAACAATACTCAACTCCTCACTCTCCAATCCACTCTACAACCACTACTACAACCCACACAATACATTGGGATGTATAGTCATTATTATAGTCAAAGCAAGGTACCACCCACTGTGGTCTGTTTCCACCCAGTAGGCATGTACATCATTCCCATTGGTTCTCCTTGTTCATCCCACAATTAGTGATTTCATCATCTCAGCCTTGACCACTTAACAATTGTCAGGTGTGTCCAATTATCCACTTTGCAATTCTTGTCCTTGGCACTCAGGACTTGTTAAGTGTATTACCATTCACACCTGTGTGGTTCTCAATTGGCTTCTGCTGAGTCACTCTGACTCTCACATACATCTTTTATTTCACTACTGTATATCCCATGTTGCTTTTTCCTTAACAGTATGCAAGTCATAACTGTAGTTTGTTTTGGTTGGGACTGGTCCTGATGCTTGGGATTTTATATATGGAACTAATCTAGTGACAGCCTCAGATCTATCAGCTTTCCTCATTTAATATATAAGGTCCTCTCTCTTTTTTTAATCAAAGTATCTACAACTGAAAAGGTAGGCTGTTTTCACAAATACTTTGGCAGTTTCAAAGAGCAACTCTTTCTGCTGGAGGTTTTTCACAGAGTGTGTCAGAAGAGATTGAGCATATTCACCTATTCAGGATGCACTATACACTATAACTTGGTTTCATCTACCCTCAGTAACTGGATAAGTTGTGCTGTGAAGACACACTGTTCACATAATCCCAATTAGCTGGTAGCATCCATATGATTATCAGACTGGGAAGTTTTATGTACTAATGAGAGCGAGAGGGTGCCAAGGGATTCAGAAGCAACTTTCCTGATGATCTAGGACTCTTTTAAAACACACACTGATATTACACCAGAATGTTGATTGTCTTTTTTTAATTTACACGAGGTTGTATCCAAGGCACCAGGTTGTATCCAAGGCACCAGGTTGTATCTAAGGGCTGCTGAGTTTTCAGCTGTATAAGCGATCTTTACTTGGCTGGCCGATGAGGTCCATGACGGTTTCCCTCAGAGCTATTACCGCCATCAACACCTTCATTCTGCAAAAGCAAGTGATTAAATATTAGATTAAAAAGTCATATCATGGCATTTTTTAATCTATTCTGTATACCTAGATGTTATCAGAGTGGCTTACACACTAGTAACTGGATATTTCCCTGCCATCACTTACAATCTAAAGCAGGGGTAGGCAACCTGTGGGCCAGATGTGACCTGGCTGTGAGCCAGAAAAAGAGTCAAAATGTACACACCTGCAGCTTCTATTAACCATGCACATTTAGCAACCCAAAATGTTCAGGTAACCTGCCCCTCTGCTTTAAGCTATTCTGCTGAACGTGAAATCTGCATCAAACAAGCCATACTTAAGATTAACCACAGCTTGTTAGGTCTCAATGAAACAAGAATTGGTGGTTAATAAAAAATAGAAACAAAAACAAAATGTTTTGGTCTTCTCATGTCAAAGGAAAGGGGAAAGGAGCATAAATGCCCACAGTTTGCTAAAACTTCCTCTTTTTTAAATCAGGATAAACTATGTTAAGCTACAGTTTATGACATCAAAATCTTGGGAGTTTTTTTTAAAAAATGAAATGTATTATGACAAGGGCTTGGATTTTAACTTTTTTTCTCCACGAAGAAAAGCTGGTCTCATGGGAGATCCTATTTGATGATTACAACTCAACAAGTTAGCAGGAGTTAGGATAGCAACATAGGTAGTCACTGCATATTTACAGGGAGATTTTAGCTGATCTGATTTTTATTGAAGAGCTTGCACATATGCATCTTACCATAAATGCGCCACTAAAAGACAAAACAAGACAAAAGCTTTGGCTTAAAAGATATTTGCTTCAGTATAAAATATGTACACAAATAGGTTTACCAAAGAGATTTTATGTACTAATGAGAGAAATTCAGAAGCAACTTTCCTGATGATCTAGGAGTCTTTTAAAACACACACACACACTGATACTACAGAATGTTGATTGTCTTTTTTTAATTTCCACCAAGGTCTTTCAGGGGCCACTGAGTTTTAAGCTGTAAAAGCTTTTCTTTATTTGGCTGGGCGATGGGGTCCACGACTGTTCCCTTCAGAGGTATTATTGCCATCAATGTGGTCATCCTGCAAAAGCAAGTGAGAAGATAAGATTAAAAAGTCATATCATAGCACTTTTTAAAATACTTGAACGGGATAACCTATTCTGTACACCTAGATGTTATCAGAGTGGCTTACACATTGTTAATTGGACATTTCCCTGCCCTCACACTTACAATCTAAAGAGACAAGTTACAAAGTAATTAATTTAAATTTGTTTTATTTATAGACCGCTATAGCGGTGAACAGCAAGTAAGCTAATTAGCAAGTAAGCTAATTACTTAAGTAGAAGGGAATGAGGCCACTGATGCGTGAGGTTGCCACCTCTGAGGTCCTCCAAACCGTGAAAAATGTAGGACATAGTTTTAAAATGTAGGAAAATTTTTTTAAAGGTCCTGCATTTTAAAACCCTGTCCAATGCCTCCCTGGGACTTCCCTCCCAAGCCCTAGGGAAGGTTGGAGAAGGCATCTTCCAAGGCCTTCCTGGGGCCTGGAAGACAGTGCCCCCAACCCCCAGGGAAGGCTTGGAGTACGCTGCTTTCCAAAGCCTCCCTGGACCAGGGAAGGGTCCTTCCTTGGAGGTCTTTAAGCAGAGGCTGGATGGCCATCTGTCAATGGTGATGCTTTGATGGAGAGTTCCTGCATGGCAGAAGTATTTACCTCAAAGAGAAGGTGCATAGCACGCACAAAGATGTAACCACCAATGAGCAATCCTATGGCATGTGCTGCTCCTAACCACCAGATTGCTTGATCTAAAGCCTCCATTTTGAGTTGATCTCGACTGGCTTCGAATGAGTTGTTCTCGACTGGCTTCGAATGAGTTGTTCTCGACTGGCTTCGTCAGCTGGCTGGGTGTGAAGAGGCGCAGTCGTACCCGTGATAAGGGCCCGCCGCTAGCAGCCTGTTGTAAGGCAGACCAGTGGACTAGTAACATGGGAGTAAATACGACCTCATAACGAGGGGGCGGCATCTTGAAAAAAGTCAGCTCTCTTGTGTCCTTGTGACGTCATGATACCGGCGTGGCCTTTTATTGGCTGGTCGCCTCTTGCCTTCGTCCAGTGGGAAGTGCCAGGCTGGCTCTGGACCCAATGATTGGACATGTATCTGACGGACCAATAGGAACAGGGGCCTCGTGGAGCCAGTTTCCCGGCTTTGCCAGCAGGGCCATAGGCATCCGGCGCCATTTTGTCACCTCCACATAAAGACACCCCCAGGGGCCATCCAGTCCTATTCTGCCATGCAAGAACTCTCAAGCAAAACACACACACACCCAGCCTCTGTTTAACTGTCACCAACGGGATTCTGAGGAGACCGTTGGTGACGTCACGCCTCGCGCTGTCACCGCCGGCGTTCCATTCCTCAGCCAAGTCAAGGCCTTAAAGCGATACCTCAGTCAAGTGATTCCCACGCTTTGGTCCTCCAGGTATTTTGTCCCAGAAGCCTCAGCCGGCTTGGCCAACAGTGAGGGATTGTGGGAGTTGAAGTCCAAAAGACCCTTAGAGGAGCAAAGTTTGGGATCCACTGTTTCTGAGGCAACGTTGGGGGAGCCAACGTAACAGGGGCTGCTAATAAGGCTCTTCCACAATTCGCCGCTAGGGGCGCTATGGTTCCACTTTTAACTGCCGTGGGTTCAGCCTATCTCTATGGCATCCTGGGATTTGCAGTTTAGGGAGGGTTACTTGCTGCACGGTGGCCAGACGTCTTCCTTTTCCAGGACATTTTTAGACTGTAAGCATCTAATTAACAATAACAATCATTGTAAGCCGCTCTCCAAGAGCCTTTAGGGCTGAAGGGCGGGGCATAAATACCGTAAATACATAAAATGAATAATATTCCAAAGTAACACCTAAAATATTAAAAATGTTGGCTACAAAACCAGCCACATGCATATAAATTTGTGCTCCAAATGGAGGACATTTTGGAATAGGGTTGCCATAATTCTGGACCTCCAAACTGGGACAAATGTAGGACAAAAGTAGGACAAAATTTTCAAATGTAGGACACATTTTTTAAAAAAAATTGGAGGACACACAAAAATTTATTATTTTTTAAAAATGTTAATATAAATGCATGTTTCTTAGGCTTGATCAAAATGGAGGACATTTTGGCATTGTTCCTAGACAGATGGCAGAAACGGACTTCCCTTTCTGGCCAACCTTCCTTTCCCATTCCAAACAGCACATTTGGGCATTGAAGAGGAGGAAGAGTGGAAAAGGCAGAGGAGGAGGAAGAGGAGAAGAAGAAGAGGAGGAGGAGGAAGGGGAGGAAGAGGGGAAGAAGAGGAAGAGGAGATGGAGAAGAGGAGGAGGAGGAGGAAGATGAAGTAGAGGAGGAAAAGGAGGAAGAAGGAAGAGGAAGAAGGGGAGGAAGAAGAGGAGGAGGAGGAGAGGAGGAAGAAGAAGGAGGAAGAAGGGGAGAAAGAAAAGGAGGAGGAGAGGAGGCAGAAAAGAGGAGGAGGAGAAAGAGGAAAGGCTCTTTCCTTTGCCTGGCTGCCTCCGTCGCCAACGGAGGAAGTCAGGCAAGGGAATGGGGCCTTGCTGAAGCGAAACTCCAAACCTCTGCCTGGCTGCCTCCGTCGCCGTTTTGCCCCCACCCCCGGGATTCCCCCCCCCCCACGATGGAGGCAGCCAGACAGGGGTTTGGGGCTTCGCTTCAGCCGTCCTCCAAGCCCCAGCCAAGCCTGGAGGACTCGCTGGGGGGGAGTCCCGGGGGCGGGGCCAAACCGGGGCGGGACCGTGCGGACCCGCCCCAAATCGGGAAAGTCCCGCCCCCAGGCGGGATATGGGAAGCCTATTTTGGAATCCCTCCTGGACAGAAAAGCTGAAATGCAAGCCTTCTGTCCAAATGTTTAGGGAGGGTTATTTGCAGCACGTCCTCCTTTTCCTGGACATGCCCTGTATTTCAGCCTTTCTGTCCAGGAAGGGATTCTAAAATGTCCTTCCTTTGGACATTTTATATCTATTTGAGATATATATATCAAATATATCTGCTCTGGGCCCCACAACAAACTCCAACTCCCAGAATTCCATAGCCTTGACCCAGAAAAGAGTTAAAGTGATGCCAAACCGGGTTATTTCTCCAGTTCGGATGCAGCCCTGGTTAGTTGTCATTTTTTTAAAAACCTCCTTCCCCTCATATATTAATTATGTATTTTTTTTTAAAGTCTAACACTACATCGGCCTGTTTTTATTGATGACCAATAAGAAAATACGCCTGTGGCCTCTGCCATATCTTAAGACAGCACGGATAGTAAGGGAATCCTGGTGGTCTCACTCTCAGGTTTACTTGGGTTATTAGACGTATAAATTAATTTTAATTAAATTCTGTGTCTCGCCTGAAATACTATCTTGAACCAACCAGGTGCAGTAAAGCTGGAAGTGGACTTGGCAGATATATCTTTTCTACAGAAAAGGTTTGTCTTTGCTAGGCAGTGTAACTGCTACTTTCCTCTTCAGGGAGATTGAATTCTTCAAGCACTTTAAAGGGAGCAAATGAGCAGAGGGAAAGAATGAGTATTATGATGAAAAAGATGGGAAATGAAGAATGTCATCATGGGAACTTATCCCATCACCCACAATATTAGGGGTCCTTTCACTTGCTGATCCTCTAATAATGTGATATATGCCTTCCTCTGTCAACAAATGTCCTTCATCGCTTTACATTGGGCAAACAGGCCAATCTCTGCCAGAACATAAATGGATATAAATCAGACATCAGAAATTGAAATACACAAAACCCAGTTGCAGAACACTTTAGTCTTCTTCACCATTCCATCTCAGTTCCTAGAACAACACTGCTTCTACAACAACAACAACAACAACAACAATGTACAAAGGAAGATTGGAGAGAAAATAAGCAAAACTGGAATATAGCTCCTAACTCGGGTCCGTTGGCAGTGAGTTGAACAGAAAAAACGGTTTCCTTGCACACAACACACAACTCTAACACCCCAGATTCAAGAGGGCTTTCTCAGCTAGTTTATCACATCTCCCTTGTGGTTCCCAGCTATCATCACACTTTCCAATAACCCTTCCACCAGGCATATGGCTATCTACTCACACTTCGGCTTTAGGCAACATCTTTCTTCCTACCTTTGTCCCCCAAACAACCATAGTGAAAAATGAACTTGTCACTTCATCACCATAGCCCCACGTTTTACTTTTCAATTGCTATTCACACATACAATCAGCTCATTCATGGCTATAAAGATCTGTTCCTAGGCTTTTCACTCCATGCATCTGATGAAATAGACTTAATTCTACAAAAGCATATGCTACCAACTTCTTTCTCTCGATCTCAGAGGCACGGGACAGACTGTCCAAAAAGGACGGTCTCCCAGCGCCCACCTTTGGTCTGCTGGGAAGCCACAGCCTCCAGACCGCAGGACTGCCCCACAGACCAAAAAGAACCCGCAAAAAGCAGGTTCTTCTTGCGGTGCCAATGGCGCACTCATGACGTCACAATGACGCCGCAATGTGCGGACACTAAGTGTCCATCACGTAATGATGGCAGCACCATTCTGTACAGGGCCCCACCATTTTGACATCCCTGTCACATGCGGGGCATCTAGAAGCGCTGCCCCTGCACATGATGAGGGTGCCCTATTGCGCCTGTCTGGACTGGGCCAGAGGTGCTACAAAATCCCTTGGCATGGTGGAGGATTGTGAAAGACCACTGAGAAAAAAAAGAGAGGGAGGGAAGAGAAAAGTCTTGTATCACAATATGAAGCTACAAACAAGCCTCAGATATTCATTTTCCAGAATTTAGGAAGTGCTATCTGCTGCTTCTATTTACAGGGGACCCCAATTCATTCCTTTTTAACTGCTGAGTGAAGGCCTTGAACAAGGAAGCACTACTGAAACTGCTCTTAAAGAGAGGAAGAGAACATGCTATAAGGTATTATGCCTCTGCTAAAGGAAGGTTTAAAGGAGGCTTCAGAGTCTCCTGGGATAGATAGCATTGAAAAGCAAACCACACTGAGGATCCTGGGCCCTTGGGAGAAGGGGTGGCAGAATCATCTTTGCAAGAGGGGTGAGACATTGCCATCACCTGGATAGACCTGGAAAAGGCATGTGGCTGGCTATTCAGCAGAGCGCCCGTCTGCCAAGAAAACCTTCCTCATGAACAAAGGTCTCACAAGGCAAGAGACGATATCATATGGGAGGAATGTCTCCCAATTTCGGGAAAAAAGAAAGTAGGGCCAATTCGAAAATGAACACTATTACGTGAATGAAATGCACAGAAGAACACAGCACCCACCCCAAAGCCAAAGTAGCGCATATGCAAAAGAAGTTATCATATGAGTACGTACCCTTCGTAGTCTAGAGTTCGAATTTGTATCCCTGCACATGCGCAGTGAGGGCAGAATCGGATTGTGACCTTTTTTCACTTCTGGTGGTGCTTGCCTCCGGTTCCTGTGGTTTTGCCTTGTTTCACGTTATTTGTTCATTCATTACCCTTTATTTCACATTATTATGCAGTTCACATGACTCCTTATTTCATGTTATTTAGGCAATTCATGTTATTTAGTCATTCATTACTCTTTAGTTTACATTATTTAGGCAAATCACTTTATTTGTGCATTCATTACCCCTCATTTCAAGTTATTTAGGTAATTCACCAAAACCAGTCCAAAGGAATCTTGTACTTGGTTTGAGCATTGGACTATGACTCTAGGCTTCCCCACTGTGTTGGTGTGCTAAGATCCACCAATGAACTGTTACTTTTGTTCCATAGCTTGTCCATTTGCTGGTAGAACCTTACCTTACTTTGACTTTGAACTTCCTCTTATCTTCAGAAATTAAATCACATGATGTTTAATCCAAGCTTGATACTAGCAGTAGCGGATCCCTCATAGAGACCTACTACGGCTTCCTAGATCACAGGTATCCTGCCTCTCTACCTCTCTGCCTTCCCACCCATGACAGTAAAGCTAAGTGGAATTCCTGCCTACTTGTCTCAGATTTGGGCCTCTTGGTGGCAGCTAAATTAACATGGTGGCACCAGCATATTTAAGATGGTGGGCCAAGAAATTTTGCTAACTGGGAGAGAGGAGAAAAGGATACCTACCCACCCAAGTCAAGGTATATAGAAGTATATGCTAACCATGCAGGGAATTTGAGGCAGGTTTTAGTCTGAATTTTAAAGGAGTTTGCTTTGCTGGATGAAAGGCAGAGCATAAATTGAATGAAGGGATGAAATCAAATGAATAAAGGAACTCACCAAGGTTCTGGACCTATTTGTACTTTGGAATGCACTTTTAAAGTTCAGAGTAGACCCCAGTGTGGATTCACTGCGCTATTGACATGGAAGCCACCACCTGCCTCTGTTCTCATGTCATTTTTGCACATGAGGCAGGGAATCTCCTAAGTGCCTCTCCCACTCCTTGGCAGCAAAAATACAATATAGATCAGCCAAATAATAACTGGTTATCAGTACATCCCAACTCAAATGTGCTGTACCATGTTACCTAATGACAGAGCTGGCCTTGGCAGTGATTCAAGAACCTCTCAATTCCCCACATATACCCCAAAAGTCTTGATTGATAGACAGAATGAATGTTTCAGAGTTACTGAACAGGGTTTGCCTTACTGTGCTTTGCTTTGCTAAAACAAACATTTGCCTGTGAGAGATTGGAAATATCTTACAATTGGCAGCTGGAGCTGGAACCTGTTTCCCCAACTTATTTACACATAACGCACCCACAGAGAGACAAACACACAGGTTTCCTATTTCCTTTGCATTCCAAACAAATACTATCTTCTCAATGCATGTGGACAATATTTGTTTAATTTATAAGCCAGTGGCTTTGAAATCCCCCACGTATGCCAGTGCTGCCTTTTGTTGTTATCACTAGACATCACAAACAGTCTTCCTCCTCTCAGGATGACAGTCCAGGGATCCAGATGCCAACCTGTGGCAAGGAGGATTCCAAGACACAGCATCTGGCTCCATGTACAAGTCCAAAGGCAGCTGGTTGTGTTGGTGGGCATGGACTTGCCTCTGGCTCTGCCATGTGCTTGCGTTAGTCATTTGGTCAGCTCAGTGACCACTGTGACTGCCTGACTGCCACCTTTTTGTGACATACCTTCCCCATCTGTGCAAGTCTGACTTCTCATATGAACTCTGTGGACAAAAGTATTCCACCACAACTGCTTTGCTATAGCTTTCTTTCTTCTGTTTCAACATAGTGGTGTAACAGAATGGATATTCCAAATCAACATCTTTGAATTCTTTCCATACATCCACATACAGATTGTGTTTTTACATATGTAAATATTGTGTGTATGGAAGGATAATGTGACTGGCAAGACATGCAGATCCTTTCAATAATAATATCACCAGGATCCTTGGTCACCTACCTGAGAAGAGTGCAATATCTGATTATTTTTTAGAAGTTAGCAATCTTAATGCCAAAGTAATACATGATAACACATAGTTACGTTTTCATCTAGCTAAATCTATTTCCTGTTTTCATATCTTGCTACCATTACGGCAGAGCTCTTCCTCTGGTGGCAGAGCTCTTCCTCTGACTGTGTACTGCCCTCTTCCCCACAAAGACAAGAGAGTTTATGGTTATGGTCCTGGGATTACTAGATTTGCCCTCACTCTGTGGCTATTACCTTTGACATCTAATTGTATCTTTTCCTATCTCATCACCCTTCAGAGGTAAGGGACTATAAATCGCATCACACAAAGATGGGTGGTAGAGGATGGTAGGAGCTCTAATCCAATTCATCTGAGAGACACCAGGTTGGGGAAGGTTCAGAGTTGGTAACCCTTAGAATATTTTTGTACGATCAAACAGGGTGGGGAGAAGCAGATGCCTTTTATGCCCTACATCTGGGCTTCCTAGAAGCATCTGACTGGCCCTGGTTGGAAACAAGATATTTTGCTGTGGCTTTGTGGTTAAGATGTCAATTCTGATGATCGGAAGATCGGAGGATTGGCAGTTCGAGACCCAAGTGCCGCATGTTGGGGTGGCCTCCTGACACTAGTCCCAGTTTCTGCCAACCTAGCACTTCAAAAGCATCCAAATGCAAGTAGATGAATAGGTACCACTTTGGTGGGAAGGTATCAGCATTTGGTGCAGTCATGCTGGCCACGTGACCACCAGAGTAGTCCTCTGACAACACTGGCTCTTTGGCTTAGTAACGAAGATGAGGACCACCCCCTACACTTGGTTTTTGGCTATTGGTTACACTAGCTATTCATGTCAAGGGACTACCTTTAACTTTATTTCATCTACACAGCAGAAATAATTCAGTCTGATACCACTTTAATTGCCATGGTTCAGCATTATGGGATTCTGGGATGTGGAGTTTGTTGTGTCACCATAGCTCTCGGACAAAGAAGGCTAAATTTCTCACAAAACTACAATTTTCAGAATTCATGCCGTTGAAAGTGATGTAAATGGATTATTTGTGCAGTGTGAATTCAGCCTAGGTGGAGCCTTTGTCTGATCATGAAAAGGTCCTTTTGCCTTAAATCTTATTGAGAGTTCCAACTAAAATAAATCTTTTAAATCAATTGTTGACTCTTGATTAAACAGTTAAGCAATTTGCATAGATTCAATGGGTCTAGATGGGATTACCAATAGGATCCAAGCCATTATGTTCTTATCACTGTGTTCCATGTGTTATTTTTCTCTTACAATCATTAGATAAGGCAAGTGTGGGAAACTGTCAGGGCCTAGTCCCTCAGAAAATCTTGAAGGGTCACCTCTCACAGATCCCCCCCATTCTTTACCCCGAAATGCTTTCTGGAGTGTGGAGAAATTTCCTCTGCATTACTGGCCACCTTGGGCCATTATAGGCCCAAAACAGGGCAATTTTTACAACAGGAAATAAGACATTTCCTATTCATTTCATGTTTTGACAAAGCCTTTGGTTGTGCTAAAATAGCCCAGGAGGTTGAAAATGTTATAAAGATGCTTCCATATCACCTAGACATCATTTGGAGGCATCTGGGGGAAACTTCCTACTCCTGGGGTGTCCAGAGGGGTTGCATAAACAGCCCTGTGGTCCACATGCTCTCCCGTCAGATAAGCAGTGGAGAGCACACAATCCAAGGACCACATTATGACATCCCAAGACCATCTTTGTGACACCTCCTAAATTGTATGACTGAAATTAAGGTATCATTTTTTTTTCTTTTTTATGATTTGAAATTTAGTGTGGTGATAGCAATGAGATGAGTACAGCCTGAGGCACATTTTACGTCATAATTGCTCCCAAGACATTCTTCATTTGCTTAGCTCTTCTTTGGCTGGTGACCAATAATCCCTGCCTCCGTATGTAAGATCATACTCCATCTGATTTTATATTATTTTTGCTATGAATTGCTTGAAGAGTAAAACTGAAAGGTTTGAAAACCAAGGGAGGCAAATTTACAAAACATTTGACTCATTATTTTCCAACAATAATAGCTATTGACTCACTTGGACTTGAAGTCCACCAAGGACAGACAGACCTTTTGAGCTAGTCACCCATTTATTTTGCAACACTAAACAGATTCTTTTTTTTTATTTAATTATTTTTTTTATAATTTTATAATTATTTGTCAGATATATATAGGTTTTAAGCTGAAGTCCTTTTCTCAGGTATATATAGCTGGTAAGCCGAGTTCCTTTCCTCAGCTATAGGTAGTAAACTGAGGTGCAGGATGGAAACTGCGGTAAGACTCAGCTTTCCATGGCAACCTCATCGCCCCTGGCCTTGTGACGTCATGACGCTGGCGTCGCCTTCTGTTGGTTTGCCACAATTTCCCTTGTCTTCGTCCAATGGGAAATGCCGGGCCGTGATGTGAAGGCTTGCGCCGGAGCCAATGAGTACGCTGTATCTGACCGTCCAATAGGAACAGAGCTCGGAGTTCTGAAGCGTTGGCGGAGGAAACACAGGTCTTCACGGTCAAAATAATCCGCTTTCATTTTCATAAGTCCATGCAGCGGAATTCTGGGAAATTGTTATGGCAGCTTGTATATGCCTCTGTGTGTGTATGTAGTAATATTTCTATTTTAAAACTCATTATTGCTATTATTACTGAAATAAATGAATCTGTTGTGTGTAAACAAGTTGCAGTCTGTCTTTCCAATTGAAATTTTGTACCTGAATATAAGCATCTCAGCTTGCTTTACTTGTTGACATCTGGGCACAAACGATTCAGATGTGTCTTGGCTGTTCACTTTTTGAGGCTGAATAATGGGGTTGGGCAGCACTTTGTCCTGGCTCAAGGCTATGGAATTCTGGGAAGGGTCGTTTGTTGGGGCTCCTCTGGAGTGCTGCCCAACCCCATTATTTCCCCAGTGTTGAGTTCCCCTTTCTGCCTCATTCATCCCACCCACTCACTCTCCCAAACGCCTCTGAGGAGGCGAGGCTCAAAAGCCTCGCTTATAACCTCCCCTCAGCAGAGGCGTCCCAAACGGGGCCGCATCTCGACGCCGATTGGTCCGCGGCGCTGCCAATCATACGCCTTCGAGGGGAGGGGAGGGGGCGTGGCCACGCGCGAGCCGGCTGGGCTCAGCGGCGAGAGCAAAAACCAGCCGCCGAAGAAGGAGGGGGTCTTTTGCTGCTTTGAGCAGGAGACTTGTAATAGGCGCTCAATAGAGGGCCTTCACATCCCCCCCGCTCAAGCTGTCTTCTGGAGTCCCACTGCATCCGCCTCTACGGCGGACCGTACCATGGAGGAGGAGCGCGCAGGGGAGCAGATGAGACCGCTACTCACCACTGTAATGGAACGTTGAGGAAGAAAGGGAGGGGGGCGTTTGAAAAGTTGGGGAGGCGCGAGAGCAACCGCCGTTCTTGGAGGAGGGAGGGGGAGGAGAGGGGGCTCTCTTCTTTGTGGGGGCGGAGCTTCGCGGGTCTGGCTTTCTTCTAGGCGCCTCGCTCAGTCTGGAGGCGACACAAAGAGGGGAGGCTGCTCTCTTTCTTCCTCCTCTCCTTCCTGGCCTTTCTCTCACAGAGAGAAACAGAGTAATATTGTATTGAAAACATGTAGCAGATAACTGCAAACAACATTGTGTACGAAAATGAATAAAGATATATTACTCAGATTTTGGAGTCGTAAGAGTTCAAGGAAGTGGTATGCTATTTCTAGGCCCTTTTCATTACCGGTGTTTATGGAGGTGGACAGAAAAGGATAACACCACAGTGATTCACTTTGCTTCCTTTCAAGGCAGGGGATGGAATGAAGCAGACATGGCCCTTTTTAGCAACCCTCTTTTTTCTTACACACACACACACACAGAAACAGAATGATCTGGACTTATTTTTATTTAAGTATGGATTTTTTTGTTGAGCTTTTTTGTGACTTACCCTAATGCTAACCCCTGAGGGTCCTTGGGGCAATGCTATGGCAGTTCATCTTATTTAAATATGCCGTGTAGACAGCTGCAAGGCAGTGGAAAAACTTTTCTCACAGCAAAGGAAGTTGAGTGAGTAAACACTCCAGTGTATACTTCCCCCCACAACTGTTTTGTTCTCTGAGGTCTATCTCTAGACCCATCTCTATTAGCACTTTGGAGGAAGTTACTAGGTTTAACTTCTGATGAGATTAGAGTACATTAGGCTTCATAACTAATGGTTTGATGTCAACTGTTCTTTAGTTGTGTATTGACATTTGTCTTTTTTTCTGAAAAATTAGGAAAGTTATCATTCTGATACACACATCTGTGTTCTGGTGTGTTCTGGTTTGTAGAATACAGATCAATGGATAGATGGAAAAGATGCATCAAGTAGTGTAGTAATTGATTTCAGGTCAAGGTGAGTGTTGCATATTGGAGAACTCATAATCAGATACTTGCTGCTAGAATGGCATAATACGAACCTATAGTGTGGTTTAGAAAAACTCATTTCAGTGGTCATTTCCTTCAAAACATAGTAACATCCAGTGCACAAAAGCCTGTAGTAGTTTAAACAGTTCCTAGCTGAGTTCTAAGTTGTACTATTTTTTGGCTCAAAGCAAAGAGTAGGCATCCTAGGGCTTGTAGCTCCCAGTCAGACTCGTTTAAACCTCTGTTCCTGGCCACAGTAGTGTCAACTGAAGGAGCATAGCAGAGATCACCTCAGCTCCAGGTGTATGTGAGATATACAGCAGTTTACGTAGATTGGGATGAGTAGTATTTTTGCAGTGAAGGGCACCGTTATAGATCTGACACTGTGTTGTTATAGGGCTGAACAAAGTAAACTGAGTGGTATATCTCTGGACTGCTGTTTGCATCTAGCCTCTAATTTACCCACTTGGCATGCAACAGGTAAGCTTGTGGAGAAAAGATCCATTCATGTACAGTAGTTTAAACCTTTTAAAGCCTAATTTGTGAGTGTGTGTTCGCATATATGTGTGTCTTCTAAAAGTCTGAATGGACATGGAATATGGGAAGCATAAGGGGGAGAGTGTATATAATCAAAGTTGCGTCCACACTGCAGAAATAATCCGGTTTGACACCGCTTTAACTGCCAGGGCTCCATGCAATGATATTCTGAGAAGTGAAGTTTGTTCACATGTTGTTGGGACTACTATTTTCAGCATGGCCAATGGTGAAGAATGCTGGGAGTTGGAGCTCAGCAACATCTGGAGGGCCATACAATTCTCACCCTCATTTTAGTGCTAAATTAATGAGATGTTGCAGCCAGAAGGAGATGGAGGTCCAATAATCTTTTGAAGAGAGACAGGAAAAGTCCAACATTTTAAATTTTCTGCAGAATGGACAATATCTCCTTAGCATAGTGCTTCCTGTGCATTGGTCCTCCAGCTGTGTTGGGTTTCAACTCCCAGAATCCTCAGCCATCTTGGCTAAAAATGAGGAATTCTGGGAGCGGATTAGGTGTGGTTTTATAATAACGAAAAAGGTTAAAGGTCCTTGTTCTCTCATAAAATTGCTGTGTAGATTGCGCTATTTAGTTCTATTTTTCTGCCTGTAAAGAGGAAAGCTCTCATTTATTTTAACATGAAAATGTTCACATAATGAACCAGATATAAGCTTGTACTGTATTTATTTCCTTTCTGCAACTCTTAGTTCTCCAGTTAAGTCTAGTTACAGTAGAATATTCATTTTCACCTACTTATGTACTTTAAAGAGTTGCTTCGTGATTTGTCCTTTATCTCCATTTGCTTTATGAAGGCTTATATTTAGCTCAATCAAATTTAGGTCTTCTCTCATATTTTTACAAATATGAATATATATTTTTCAGATACCATACAGTACTCTTTTCAGATGGTTGTCCTATGGAAGATGTCAACACTATAATAATAATAATAAAATCACTGGTGTTTGCTGGATCTTTGTAGAACTTCTGGTGAAATGCCTTGCTTCAGCAGATGTAAACTTTTCTCACGCCTTCATGCCTCAACTCATATCCCTTGAAAAATCCCCATTTGTAAGGTAATTTCTACATGGAGGTAACATATTATAAAATGCATTATTCTATATGTTAGAATGTTTCATATAATAAAATGAATTGTGTTGCATAATATATTAGAAATGTTCTGATCTAAACTATTCATACCTTAATAGTCTAGATCAGAACATTTCTAATATATTATGCAACATAATTCATTTTATTATATGTAACATTCTAACAACTAAATTCACATCTTAACAAGTGAGAATAACAAAAGATATTTATTTAGCTGAGGTTGTAATGCAGAAACATTAAAAAGAAAGTATTTAGTCTACATCACTTTGATAATTCTTGCCTTTGCTTATTTTCCACCTTGAGAAAGTTTTAGGTACTTTATGTAGTTACAAAATAAATCATAGATGTTATATAGTTCTGAAAATGGCTTGAAATTTAAATTATAAATTATACACATATGGTTGTATTTCAAGAAGTAACTTTTAGATTTCTTGTTGTTGTTAATTACCATCAAATTGACTTTGACTTATGGTGACCCTATGAATGACAGACTTCCAAGTCACCCTATCTTCAATAGCTCTGCTGAATCATAGAATCGTAGAGTTGGAAGAGACTACAAGGGCCATCCAGTCCAACCCCGTTCTTCCATTCAGGAACTCTCAATCAAAGCATCCCTGACAGATGGCCATCCAGCCTCTGCTTAAAGACCTCCAAGTGGGGAGACTCTACCACACTCCAAGGGAGTTTGTTCCACTGTCGATCAGCCCTTACTGTCAGGAAGTTCCTCCTAATGTTGAGGTGGAATCTCTTTTCCTGGAGCTTGCATCCATTGTTCCAAGTCCTGTTCTCTGGAGCAGCAAAAAACAAGCCTGTTCCCTCCTCAATATGACATCCCTTCAAGTATTTAAACAGGGCTGTCATATGACCTCTTAACCTTCTTTTCTCCAGGCTAAACATCCCCAGCTCCCTGAGTCGTTCCTCATAGGACATGGTTTCCAGACCCTTCACCATTTTAGTCGCCATCCTTTGGACACGCTCCAGTTTCTCAATGTCCTTTTTTAATTGTGATGCCCAGAACTGGACATAATATTCCAGTTGGGGCCTGACCAAAGCAGAATATAGTGGCACTATTACTTCTCTTGATCTAGACACTATATTTTTATTGATGCAACCTAAAATTGCATTGGCCTTTTTGGCTGCCGCATCACACTGTTGACTCATGTTCAATCTGTTGTCTACTTGGACTCCTAGATCCCTTTCACGCATAGTCTCATTCAGCCAGGTGTCCCCCATCTTATATCTGTGCATTCCATTTTTCCTCTGAGGTATTGCAGACTCAGGACCGTGGCTTCCTTGGGTCTATCTATCTGGGATGCAGTCTTTCTGTGTTCCTACTGCCTTCTACCTTACCAAGAATAATTATATTTTCTAGTGAGTCTTGTCTTTTCATGATGGTATGACAGACTGTTTAGTCATCTTGGCTTGTAGGGAGAGTTCAGGCTTGAATTACTGTAGGATTCATTTATTTGTCCTAGCAGTCCAGAGTATCCATAGAACTTTTCTCCAGCACCAAAGGTGTCACTAATGAGGGTGTCACTTTATGCAGAGAGTGTCACCTGGGAAGGGTGCACCTTTGCCCCTCCTGCTGCTTTGTCACCAGGCTTCTTCCCCAGGAAGAAAGCCCTGTGATGGAGCAGCCAGGAAAGCCATGTGTTTGCACCTCCTGCTGCTTCATTGTTAGGCTTCCTCTCTAGAAAAAAAGCTCCTCAGTTCCCTTTGCACTTTCTGCCTTGGCTTTTTCCCAGTAATCATACCAAATCTTTGTTAGTTTGTAGTAATATAGTGTCATCTGCATACCTTAGGTTGTTGATATTCATTCCTCCAATTTTCACTTATGTAATCCTGCCTTACATATGATGTGTTCAACATGTAAGTTAAATAGCTAGGATGATAAAATGCAGCCTTGGAAAATATTTTATTTTTTCCATATTCTCTCCTAACAGTATCTTCTTATCCTGTATATAGGTTATGCTTCAGGATAATCAAATGTTGTGGCACACCCATTTCTTTAAGAACAATCCATAGTCCTTCATGATCTGCGTAGTCAAATGTTTTGTTTATAGTCCAATGGTTCCCAAACACTGGTCCTACAGCTGTTCTGGACTTCAGTTCTCAGAAGCCTCAGCCATCTTGGTCAATGTTCAGGGATTCTGGGAGCTGAAGTCCTAAACACTTGGAAGATCAGAGTTTGGGAATCATTACTATAGCCTATAAAGCACAGGGTGATTTTCTTTTGAAATTATTTGGTAAGTTCTATTGTTCAGCATACGTTTGCTATGTTTTTCCTAGTTCCTCTTCCTTTTTGGTCCCCAGCTTGGGCATCTGGCATTTCTTACTCCATATACGGTAAGAGTCTTTGTTGTATAATTTTGAGCATCACTTTGCTTGCCTGGGAAATTAATGCAGTGGTCTTGAAATTGCTGTAATTGCTGCATCCCCCTTCTTGGGGATTGGAATATATAACTCAGTGTTTCTAATCTGTGGGCCTTTGTTTTGTTTTCCATATTTGTTGACAGATTTCAGTTAGAACTAATGTGGATTCTAGCTTGGATGAGCTCAATATATCATCTGTTCCTGATAGCTTATTTGTTTGAATTATGCTGAGTGTAGCTTCCACTTCACTCTTTAAAATGGGAAATAAAATTGATTTTCATATGATTCTTCATATGGTTCTGCCATCTTTTTTCCTCTTCCTTATATTGATCTTCTGTGTATTGTTTAAATCAGGCATTGGCAACCTACGGCCCGCGGGCCGCATCCGGCCCGCGGAGGCAGCGGGACCAGCCCTGGCCAGGTCCTGCCGCCAATTGCCGCCGCCGATTGCCGCCCCCGCCGCAGCTTGGGCGCCACTCCAGGCGCCCGTGGGTGCCTCGCTGCCATCCTCCTCCTCCACCGCGCATGGCTGCGCGGAGGAGGCAGAGGAAGGGAAGGGCAGCCAGGTCTGGGGCAGAGCAGGCGAAAATGGAGGCGGCGCCTCCTGCACGCGGCCGCGCCACCTTCCCTGCCTCCCCACGGTCGCTGGCTTCCCCCCCACCTGCCTGGGGCCTAGGCTCTGCTCAGGCCGAGGGAGAAGCACGAGGAAGAGGAGGAGGATGAGAAAGCGGAGGAGGAGGAATTGGGAAGGTGAGTCATTTCAGGTCTGCCTTGGGTTTTTTTTTATTAATTTTTTAAAATATACTTATTTTTATTGTTTTATTTCAGTATTTTTAATACTGCTTTTTATTTTATTTCAGTATTTTTATTATTGCTTTTTGTTTTACAGTATTTCAGTATTTTTATTATTGCTTTTTATTTTATTTCAGTATTTTTATTATTGCTTTTTATTTTATTTCAGTATTTTTATTATTGCTTTTTATTTTATTTCAGTATTTTTAATACTGCTTTTTATTTTATTTCAGTATTTTTATTATTGCTTTTTATTTTATTTCAGTATTTTTAATACTGCTTTTTATTTTATTTCAGTATTTTAATACTGCTTTTTATTTTATTTCAGTATTTTTATTATTGCTTTTTATTTCAGTATTTTTATTATTGCTTTTTTGTTTTATTTCAGTATTTTTAATACTGCTTTTTGTTTTATTTCAGTATTTTTATTATTGCTTTTTATTTTATTTCAGTATTTTAATACTGCTTTTTATTTTATTTCAGTATTTTTATTATTGCTTTTTATTTTATTTCAGTATTTTTAATACTGCTTTTTATTTCAGTATTTTTATTATTGCTTTTTATTTTATTTCAGTATTTTTATTATTGCTTTTTTGTTTTATTTCAGTATTTTTAATACTGCTTTTTATTTCAGTATTTTTATTATTGCTTTTTTGTTTTATTTCAGTAT
>JACSCI010000218.1:0-21904 GCA_016801065.1 Sceloporus tristichus | reverse complement strand
TTATTATTGCTTTTTTGTTTTATTTCAGTATTTTTAATACTGCTTTTGATTTTATTTCAGTATTTTTAATACTGCTTTTGATTTTATTTCAGTATTTTTAATACTGCTTTTGATTTTATTTCAGTATTTTCATTATTGCTTTTGATTTTATTTCAGTATTTTTAATACTGCTTTTTATTTTATTTCAGTATTTTCATTATTGCTTTTTTATTTTATTTCAGTATTTTTATTATTTCTGAAGGTGAGACAGTGTGACTTTCCAAAGTGCATTTCTGTGTATTTTCGGTACTTTTAATGCTAAAAGGTCTGCTGTAACAGTGATAGTGGTGATGATGATGATGATGATATCAGTCAGCACACCTCTCCTCCTTGTCTGGGGCTTCGGCGGAAACTCCGCTCCTGGCATGTGGCTCCACCCCTGGAGGGTGGAAGCTCAACCCCTGGCATGAGGCTCCACCCCCTTCTTCGGCCCCCCAGTTGTCTGAGGGACAGCAACCCGGCCCCCAGTTCAAAAAGGTTGCCTACCCCTGGTTTAAATCATCTTTTTATTGCTTCCTGGTCATGTAGTGTGTTTCCTTGCTGGATGTAGAGCATCCCTACTCTTAGTTTAAAATTCCCTTTGATTTCTTGGATCTTGTTGAAGAGGTATCTTGTTCTTTCTTTTTTGTTGTTGTACACTCGTCCCTCCATATTCACTGGGGTTAGGGGCACAGGACCCCTATGAATGTGGGAAAACAACAAATAAGAAAAGCACTATGTTTTTACCTGAGAGAACACCTCTCTAGCAATCTCTAGGTCCTCTAGTGCAACTCTGTGGTCAACATCTGCCAGACATTGACCATAGAATTGCACTGGAGGAACTACAGATTCCTAGTGGAGTTTTCTCTCTAGGAATCTCTAGGCCCTTCAGTGCGACTTTAGGTTAAGGTTGACCATAGAGTTGTGCTAGAGAACCTAGATGTTCCTAGAGAGAATGTATTGATAAAACCTGTGAATAATCAAAGCCACAAAAGTCAGAGCTGCAAATGTGGAAGGACAGGTGTAGTTCTGCTCATCCCTGTGTACAAGCTGTAGGATAGTTGCATTCAGAGTTCTCATTCTCTTTCTGTCACCTTTCACTTTTGCTTCTCTTCTATCCCTATCTGATTACTGTATAAAATTTCTGTCATCCATTGTGGTTTCTGTTTCTTTTTGTCTACTTTGTGTCATTTTATTACCCTCCCTGACACTGTCCCTGGCTTCAATCCACAGTTCCTCTGGTTCCTGATCAGTTAGGCTTAACGTTGCAAATCTGTTTTTCACCCTATCTTTCAGTTCATTCTGGATGCTCTTTGGGTTGTATTTTGGCATGATGCTTGGTTTTATGTTCTTATTTGTTTTGCTCTAACTTTTGCTGTTAGTAGCTTATGGAAAACATATAGATACTCCACTGAAAATAAGGACACGGATTTTAGTGGCCTGAAACTTCACACAGAAGGAATAGTGCAGTGACGGTGAACCATTTAGGGACCGAGTGCCCAAACTAAAAGGTGTTCTGGCACTGGGTGTTACTGCCGGGGGGGGGGGGAATGGGGCTTTCAGGCAAGGGGGAGGGAAGAAGAGGAACAGGCATGCTTCTATTCCTTCTCTTTCCGGGCAGGGAAGGGAAGGAACAGGCACATGTCCCTGTCATCCCGTGCCCTGAAAAATGGCTTCACATGCCATAAGTTTGCCATCATGGGAATAGTGTGATGACATACAGGTTGAGTATCCCTTATCCAGCTTTCAAAGATCCCAAATCTAAAATTGTCCACATGAGTGGCTGAGATAGCGACACCTTGCTTCCTGATGGTTGTGTATTCAAACTTTGTTTCGTGCACAAAATTATTAAAGATATTATGTCTAAAGTTATATTCAGTGTTTAAGGTGTGTATGAAACAAATTAACTTCATGTTTAGACTTGGCTCCCATCTCCATGATGTGTCATTATGTATATGCAGATATTCCAAGATCTGAAATCCAAAACACTTCTGGCCCCAAGCATTTCTGATTTGGGAAAAACAACCTGTATTTTATGGTGTTTCATTCTTAACATATGTCCATTGAATCTAATGAGTCTACTCTGAATATGACAGAGGCCAGATGCAAACCTAGATTCCTTTATCTGCTTCCTCAACCTGCAGTGACTGCAATTACTGATGTGTCACTAGATGGTGGGGTGTGAATTCTGCTGATATCAGAGGTCTGGGCACAGACGGAAAGCTTCTCTACATCAGTGCTCTTGAGTTTTGGCAGTTAAATCCTTTTGGTTTTACGAATGACTTCCCCGAAGCAAAGTAGTTCTGATAGTTGCACACTGCAAAATTTTGCTGGAAGCAAAGGACCTTGAAACTCTAGGACATGCCCTGGTAACCTCACGACACTACTTCTGCAATGTGCTGTACCTTGTGCCTAGTCCAGAAACTCCAATTAGTACAAAACATGACAGCCAGACTGGTCACTGGAAAATCTTGGAGTGACAGGATAACACCAATTTTAAAATCACTTCACTGGCTGCCTATTAATTTCTGGGCGCAGTACAAGGTGTTGGTTATTACGTTTAAAGCCCTACATGGCTTGAGTCCAACCTATTTGAGGGATTGCCTACTTCCATATAATCCACCCTACACACTCAGGTCCTCTGGGAGGAATTTATTGCAGCCTTTAAAGACCAGACTAAAAGCAGTCTCCTGGAAGGCCTTCTCTGCAACCGCTTTCAGACTGTGAAACAGCCTGCCGGATGAGATCCGTCAAATGACGAGCTTTAAAAAAGCTGTCAAGACGGATCTCTTCCATCAAGCCTTTCTTGAATAAAACCGCTCGACCCACAAAATGATTACCCCCTTCACACCAGGAACTACACTACCACTCTGCTCATATTCTGTTATTATTAATTAGATATTTTAATATTCTAATTTTTAACTGTAATATGTTTAATTTCTTTTTAAGGGGAGGTTGTTGTAGTACTGATATAATACTATGTGTGGACATGTTAATTGTTAGCCACTTTGATTGTTTTATTACAGAAAAGTGGGGTATAAATAAAAGTTTTATTTATTTATTATTTATTATCACTGTCACCTTTTTACCTGAATCTACAAGTGGAAGCACGATCAGACACCCCTCTCTGTCTCTTGAAAAGGTTGTGGGATGGTTCTCTAAACTGAACAATCTGAACAATGTTATTTCCTTATAAAATGTTAAATATGAGCTACATGGATGTGCAAGTGTAAATATGCACACTAAGTAAACAAAGTGTTTTTATTCATATATTATATTGTGTGGGGGTGTGGGTGACATCCTCATGTAGATGCAAAGGGGGTCCCAAGGTAAAAAGTTTTACCAACGTCTTAGCCTTTAACCAGTGAAACAGACAGTTACACTATTCTTTGTGCTATGACTGTCCATTTTAGTTTTCTCACTTTATTATCAGTTAATTTGGAATCTAGCTGTACTGGAAAATGAATAGCTATAATTCAAACTTCTTCAAAATTGTCAAGTATAATCACTTTCTTGTTTGATGGTACATTTTGAGGCAGATTTCAGTATCTTTTCCCTTGAAAACAGTCTTGCCTTCCAATGGGGGGAAAAACAGTCCAGAGTGATGTGGATAGAATACTGTTAAAGTATTGGAGGATGATTTTGTCTTTTTCCAGAAGCCTTTTGAATAGATTGCAGAGCTGCCCTACACAGTTGAAAACATTAAAAAAAATATCTAAACCAGAAGTGGACTTGGGCTGTTTTGGGAATTAGCTTTTTTTTGGGGGGGAGGGGGGTATTAGAGGGTGATGGACACACATGTGACCCATGGGCCCACAGAAATCTACCACCCTTTTTAGACAGTTGATATGAATGTGATAGAATGGCAGAAACAGTGGACCCTCGTTATACACTGGGGTTTGGTTTCAAGGTCCCCCGTGGATAACAAAATCCATGTATGCTCAAGTCCCATTAAATATAATGACATAGCAAAATGTTGTCCCCTTATAAACATTGGAAAATCAAGGTTTGATATTTGAAATTTATCCTTTTTTTAAAACATTTTCAAACCATGGATGCTTGAATCCGTGTATAAAAAATCTGTGTATAAGAAGGGCCGACTGTATTTGAACTAAGTAGCAAGCAAATTATGTGTTCATTGACCAGTTTCTTCTTTATCAACGAGACTAGACTAACATGTTGCCTATCTTTTTTGGGTTAAGGTCACAGAGCTGTGTATGTTGGTGTGCATGTCCCCTTCGGAAAACAAGGTCAACAGCGTCATAGGCACCGTGGACATAAACACCATAGAAGAAGAAGAGAAAAGGAAACTGATAGAGAAGATGGGCGAGAATCTCCCTCTTATGGTAAGAAGTTTTGCTAGTATTTTCATGTAATTAAAACCTAGTTTTTGCTTCTCACTGTATTGTTATTTAACAGACCTGAAAACTTTGATTAATTTCTAATTACATGAATATATACTCATGTATAAGTCAAGAAATTTTAGTCAAAAAGTGACCCAAAAAACCTGGGTTGACGTTTCCATGAGTCAATGTAAATACTGTACTTTAACTCTTATTTAAAGAGTGGCAAAAGATGAGAGCTTAGTTTGTCCCAGGAACAGTTAAAAGAAGCACCAACACCATCTACCCTCTCCACCATGGTGCTACTTCTGATATTTTTTGAACATCTGGGTGGGAAAATAGTGGTGGCAACTCTTTGGCATTCCCCTGAAAGGAGCGCTGAGGGTAATTGGCTTTGAAGGATTTGAATAAGAAATGTGTGTACGTTGGTCAGCAGTTCTAGGTTAGAATCAGGCCATGTTATCACATTGAAGTTAATAGCTATAATCAGTCCAAATGTAATCACTATTTTCTTTGCTTTACCTTTTCATCCTTTTTTACATGTTTACATTTTTTTATCCCTGCAAGTTCTTTGGCATCATCTTGTTTTGTTTCTCATTTACATTCTTTGTTACATGCCCCTAAGTTTTACCCCTGATTCTCCCATGGGTTATATCAAAATCTATAATTTTGCCCCTCAAATCTGCCCTCAACATATACATGAGATCAACTTATAGTTGAGTATATATGGTAAGTTGAAAGGCAATGTTGTTTTTTGATTATTTTTTATTATCTTTCAGACTGCCAGATGTACAATATATAAAAACATTATTTAAAACTTTAGATATAGGTAGACAAAGCAGATCAAACATTTTAAAAAAGAAAACAGTCTAGAACAGGTTTTAAGAAAACAAACTAACACAGTTTCTTAAAAATAGTTTTTAAACCACATACACACAGCAGAGTGATCATTGGTTGTCTGCATATGTTTCAGTAAAATGAACTTTACTTGGAGCTTTAGTTTCCTTTAGGGTGGTGGTTAGAATCATATTTCCTTGTCAGTTAACTGAAAATGAAAATACATAACCACCAGACTATTTTAAGATGAGCTGACTAAAAAAATGGTCTTAGAAATTTTGGTATGGATTAAGAGGTTTTTGTTGTGTTTCCAGGCTATAAAATCTTTGATCTTTGATCTTTTTTGTGTTGATTAATTTTTTTTTATGTTGGTTAACTTTTTTTATGTTGACAAGGGTGTTTTTTTTTCGTGATGGCTATGATTTTTTGTGTGTTGAAATAAAATTTTCACTTAAAAGGGTTTGTATTACTTCATAATTTTGGATTTATAGCTTATTCTGGTTGTTTTTATTGATTGGTCTGGATGTCTATATTTGTGAAGTACTCTAAGGGCATTTTCCTATAACAGCTAACACAGATGAAGGTAACATTGGGAGATATATTGTCTGATTTGTCGTGTGTAATGGGTAGTCAAATTTTATGTATTTGCAAAACGACCAATCGTATTTCTGTGGATTGCCATAGGCAAAGATATTATGAACCCTGGTATCACACAAGTTTGATGGTGTACGTTGCCTCATGCTATATAGACCTATTGTGAAGATGGATGCTGAAACCTACCTGCATCGCACTTCATTGTTTAACTATAGCTGTCTATATTATCAATCACAAGACAGCCAGTAATATATACAGTAATTGCTTTTGCTAGCATGAAATATGATTTTTTGGCCTGTATTGCTGGGACAGGCCAGAACACAGTGGCTGAAATAGTGATCAAGCCAAATGCAAAGTGATTGTTCACCTATGGAACTTAGCATGTTACATGAATTGAGATGGCAGGTAGTACAATTCTACAGGTACAGATTAAGGCGGGATACAGACGGGCAGGGGAAGACGTCTTGGAGGTGTATTCTGCTGAATACGGAGCCTCCAGACCGCCCGCCCCGGGGGCGTGCTTCAGGTGTTGGGGCTTCCACATGGGGGGCAGTGAAGACGCCTCACCTGGGGCCGTTTCAGACCTGGAGTTTCCAAACCGCCGCCTCGGAGGACGCTGCAAAGAGAGAGGCAGCTTCCTCACGGGCGGCCAAAAATGGGGCTTTTTTTTTCCTTTGCCGGCTGGTGGATGCGCAGCTGCACAGCTGCAGTGCTAAGCAGCGGCGGCAGAAAGCCTATGGGCACATTTAAAGTGCCCAAGCCCCTTTAAAACTTTTCCCCCCGCTCTGCCCAAGAACAATGGTGGTCTCCTGCCAGCTGGTGATCAGCTGGTGTTGACATCCTTGTCCGCTTGCACTTTGCCAGTGTCACCAGCATCATAGATGCCTCCTCTCCTTTGGTCCCCGCGCTCCTGCTGAATCTGCAATGCGCAGCCACAGCTGTCTCCGCTGCCACCGCTGTCCCCCTGCCATCCCCCATCACCTCCCTTGTACATATGTAAATATTTAAAGTTTTAGGGGTTTTTATTGTTAGGTGAAAATGGCACAGGAATGTGTGTAGGGGTTCACTTTAAAGTCCAAACTTTCCAAGCAGTGCATGCGTACATGTTGCTCTAGGGTTAGGGTTAGGGTTAGGGTGAGGGTTACGAGTCTTAAAATGCGCTGCAGCTGTGCTGCAGCTTCCACACCTGCATGGCAGCTGACGCTGCAATTAAAGCCTGACTGCAAACTGCGCATGTTCCAGGACCCCGACTCATTATGCGACGCAGCAGACACGGAGCTTTTAAATGGGCAACTTAAATTAGCGGCGTAGCAATTCTGACGTACCAGTGCAGCAGCTTACAGACGGAGATGCGCAGCTGCACATCAAACAGAAAAGAAGCGGAAAAAAGCAGCACCTTTTTAATGCCGCTTCTTCCCGCTTGGGGCGTGCGGGGGGCGTGTTCATGGCGGCATTCAGGTAAGGCCCGTCTGAAGGCTCTACCTTCATGACGTCATGAATACACCCCTTTTTGCCCGTCTGTAACCCGCCTAAGAATCTAACAGTGTAATCTAGGGTACAACAGCCTTTTCAAGGGGCGTCACTTGGGGGGTGGGTGGGTGGGTGGAGCACACTGCATCAGATGACACCCAAAGCGGTGGTTATACCATTGCTCCCCAAACACCTGCTTTTGAGCATAAACATGCTATGGCATTTGCCTGTGTTCCTTTTTTATTATTATTAAAATTTATTAATACATTCTAAAACAAAACATGACAACAAACAGTACACCAAAACAACAATAAATAAAGGCAATAACCCAGATAAGGCCCTGAAGATTATAGATAAAAGGTGTATTCAGGGATCCTGAAAGACATCTTTCCATAAAAGTTTAGCTAAAATTGGGGGATGTCTAGAGACTAAATTTTGCTGGATGTATTCAATAAATGGGTGCCAAATCTTATGAAAGGTCAATCCCGAGTGTAAGCCTCTCACTCTGTTGTTATTATCTGCCATTTTCTCCATTAACCACAAGTCCCAGAGTCTAGTCCACCATCCTGCAATATTCAATATTGGCTATCTCAAGCCTGGCAAACTAATGAGTTCTTTATGCTGCAGGGCTTTATGTTCATTCATAAAAATGAAGAATAGGAGGTGTTCCTTTAAATCATTCAATTATTTTTTAATTTAAATTTATTGTTTTTAAATTCTTTTAATTTTTTCATTAAACACATCTTACAAAATGATCACTGTAACTGCATGAAGCAACATATCTATAAATATGTTTAGGCTATGAATATGATACTGTATTTGGGTATAAAGATATAATTTTAATTTGGCTACTTATTTATGTCACTAATATTGCCATTACATTCAGTGTTATACAGGAATTACGATTTATGGATAAGATTAGTAAAAAAGATTACTAAGGATTTTGTATGGTGTATTATGGGAGGAGGCCAAAGTGGTAACAACATGAGTTGCCACATTGGGTGAGGCCAAAGCTAATGACTCCACTGCCCTTTTTATTACACAAGTGGGACTAAAAAAAAATCTTAATGCAAGTGGAGTGTGCAGAGTGATGGAGGATGGGAAGAATGATGAAAAGATCAGAGCTTGGTATTGTAAATCAATCCAAGGAGTTGATGGCTTCAATATTAGCCAGGGATATAGGTTATTTATGTGCAGTAGGTAATACAAAGATATGGGTCACACATGTGCAAGAATGAACTTTGACCTCATATGCTGTCTACTACAGTGTATATTACCACTGAGAGCCAAAGATTAGGTTTGTATCTGCTTGCATGAGGGGGCCCTGCTTATGACACATGGCTGCCTTTTGTTTGTAGAGGACAGCTGCCACAAATGAAGCCTGTGTACTATATGGCATTTCAACTGCATGTTTTAGTTGTTGCTTTTTATTTAGCTGTTTAATGTATTTTTCCCTATGATATGTATGTGTTAAGACCAACTGGGATATAGTGACACTGAAATATTAACCCAAACATTAACACATTGGAAGCAACTAAATATTCTGAGTATTCATACATACGTTTTTTATTTTTATAACCAAAATGAATACATTCAGCAAGTGCTTCTGCCTTTAAAAAGAGAAAGGGGCGGGGGAATGAGAGGAGGGAAACAAGTTATAAATTATAAACATCAAAGTGAGAAGCCAAATGGTGGCCTTTTCCTCTTGTTGAAAACTTCATAATATCTAGTAGGCAAGGTATACTTTTAGTAGCAAAAAATGTCAGGGCACTTTAAAGATCATGGTCTGAAGTCTCACTCAACTTTGCATCCAACTTAAAATTCTTCCTGTAGGGATGTAAACAATTCTTCTCTGTTTAATTCACATAAATACTCTTTTTAGTGGTGTTATAAACCTTTTGAATTGTAACAAGAAGAGGCTTCTGCATCATAAAGGGTCTTTATGTTGAATTAAACTGCTTATTTCTGTCCTGCTTGACCATTAAAAACTCTTGTTCATAGCAGTGTTTACTGAAGGAACATTTTACATGTACAAAGGTATTTCTGGTGTATTTAATTCACTCTTACATGATAGCCTTGCATGGCTATTCTGTGTTGCATAAAAGCTTTTTCACATAAGGTTGAGCAACTGTCAACATCAGAATAGGGAGAAAAGCTTACTGTAGTTGAAAGTCCCTATATTGGGAGAAAGGTGGGATATAAGAGAATGAAATAATAATAATGACAACTGATCATATCTTTTGTACTGATTAAGGCCTCTAGGGAGTATCACACTAGGGAGGTCCTGCTGGAAAATGGGAGTTAAACTAGATTCGGATTTTTAAAAACCTTGCAAATTCGGGTAGTTTACCAAAATAAGGGACTGCCAAAGTGAAATAACGCGAAGTTAATCCAAACGCAAAGCAGAGAAAAATGGCAGCTTTTTTACTTTCAGGTTGTTTCAAAAGTAAAAACCTGCTGTTTTTCTTTGCTTTGTATTCAGATTAGTTTAACATTATTTCACTTTAACCATCATCTGATAAACTTCAGGCATTTGTGGGGGGGTTTTGGTTTAAATCTAGTTTAACTCCCGTTTTCCAGCAGGATCTCCCTAGTGTGATAAACTTATAAGACTGGCTTACAAAGGTCAGGAATAAAGCCCCTGACATGTTTTGGTGGAAATCATGAATAATGGGGGGAGACCCATAATTTTTTAATGTATTGCTATATGTGTGTATTCCTGTGTAAAATGTTCTGAAAGATTTAAGACTGAGGGGTGTTCTGTATATTTCCATAATTAACAGCAATGAACTTCAAGTAGAAAGTGAATCCTCTGCAAATGTGCAAGAAACACCTCTAATTGATATTGGATAATATTTTTCTGATACGGATAGTTTGAGCTTTGTATAATCATCTTCTCCCTCCCCCTTTTTAGTAGGGGAAGCATGTGCGACCATTTGACCTATAACACAACATGTCGTTTTGGAGAAGATTTAGACTAATGTAAAACTATCATAGAGCTGATCAACCCATAATGGACATGATATCAAGAGAACAGAGTTAGGCTTGTGCAGAGGAGCTTTATTACTTTATTCTCATAGTACTAAAAAGGTACTTCATGGCACTTCAGCATACTAGTTGAAATAAGAAAGGAAAGGCCTTTGAGGTTATGCACCAGGAGTTAATTCTCAATCATGTTTTCTTGACCTGTATCCTTGGGTGCAATGAAAGTGCATGTCCTTCACATTAACTATTTTCTGTTGTACAAAGTATGATGAAACATGCACTGGATGCCATATTTGGGAATATATTGCTTCCCTAATATTTTCTCTGGGGCTTTGAAATGGCATTAAGCTATTTGATTGGGTTCTATTCTTTTTATACATTGTCATTTTGAGGCACTAAATACTTTTTATCCAGTTAGACTTTCTATTTTGGAAAGGTATGGCCATTATAAATCTAACGTTTTCTTGTTCATGTATATTTCTCTAAAAGGAAAATAGAGTTGCATTGGTGGTTGGAGTTGAGATTTAATAACCCACAATAAAAAGTAAGTCTAAATCCTATTGAACTTGAGTTCAATGTAAGAGAGGTGCAAGGAAGTTCAACATAAGCGGGGTGCAAATTCAGTAGAAAGTAGTAAAATTTCAAATTTAAATCTTATGTACAGTCAATAAGTATAGCTTATTTGCATGGCTGGAATATGCTGAGTGCTACAGAGTGATTCACTTTTCACATATGATATGTTTCTACTTTGTTCTATATTTTGTGGAAAATGTTATTTTTGTTCCTTTTTATCTTCACAGTTTTTGGGCATTTGTTGCAGACATGTTCTGTTGACCACAAACCAGAACAGAAAGAATGGGGGGAAACGTAGCAGCGAAGTATAGGAGTTTAGTCTTCGCCTGAATTTTGTTTATATGAAGGTTTCTGTACTTTTTTTTGTCTGATCATTATTCATAGCCCTATGTGTTTGGTACTGAAAGGTGCTGGGAAGATGAAAGTAGTTAGGTAAAACAATAAGGCTTGGGGAACCAACTAAAATTAAAATTCTGCAAATATTGCATGTACTTCCTGAGACTGCATAATTCTTCTTGTAGTTGTGTCTTTGTTTCATGGATAAGACTTGTATGTTAAGCCCCTATATGTGATTTGATTACTTTTAAATATTACCCCAACAGAATTGCTCCAGAATTACCCATGGGAACAGTTAATCCCTTGCTTAATCTTTAAAACCTAACATTTTTAAAGGCCCTCTAAAGCTTGCCTTTATAGTCTTAATGCCTAGTTAACTTGCTAAAAATGCTGATGTTCTCAGTATGTGGAATTTTTTGCTCAATACAAAATTCTACCACATTGTAAAACCAAACTGTACACTGCTCTGTCTAAACCTTCTATATATTGCAGCAGTATATCAACAGGACTACAATAGGATTAAAGGCTTTTGGATTTCTACTTGGCCAGGTGGTAGTGATCTCTAATGCCCTATGTGTGGCTAGGTGAAGACTGTTCATAATGAAGCATTAAGACTTCTAGCAAAAGTAGCCTTGAATATCAGGTTGTTCCTTTGAAAAATCAAAGGGAATGGATGAAATTGGTAATTTCCATATCTGTGTGTCTGTACATGTTGAGTTCCTAATGTTAAATTAGGGGCGAAACAGAAGGTCAAACTAAGCAGGTTTCCAGACAGCTTTGAGGCAGGGCATGTAGACGCCGTATACCATGAAGCAAGCCAGAAAGTACTACAGGGAGAAAAGCTGGACTAAAAAGCAGGTAGATTTTTCCACTTTTCCCCAGGAAGTGCACATCTTTGCATGTATGTATAAATGTACTGATGCCAGGGCGGTTCTAAAGCGCCGCACTAAACCTAATTGTGTATGTAAATGCGCCGTCACAAGAGCACATTTAAAAGGAGCAGAGGTGCTTAGCCAAGCTGTGAGAGTGGCAATGCCCAAAAGCTAAACTGACACCTCTCAAGGAGATGAGCACAACATACACAAAACAGAGTCATAGAGGGAGCATGGGGTGAAAGGGGGGGGGGGTTATGATGTTACCTTGCCAACAACTGCGTGAATAAACCTATGCTCCAGTGCCCTATCCTGGTAAAGTGCTGCACATGTGAATGTGTGCAGGTTCACAGGGATGGCCATGCAATAGGATGGCAGTCACTGGGGGGGTTTGCTCCTGTGAAGACGTGCAGGCATGGTGGGGGAACAGTATGGTCATGACATGTGCACTCTAGCCGCCTTGGGAGTGAGGGGTATGGTTGATTGGGGTTCAATGCAACTTCAGTAAAGGCAACTTCAAGCCACTTTTTCCTGCCCTTCTGTTTTGCCCCTTAGTAATGCTATCATAATGTTAATGTTAATGTTTAATTTCAGATGGAAACTTTCTAATCATGGTATTAGACTTTTTTTGGCTAAAACTCACTATTCCTATGTGGAATATGTGACCTCCAGTTTAAAAGAATATTGTGTGATAATAAATTAAGCTAAATCGGTGTACATGAAGTTACTTGCTCCTTTTCAGCTGCACAGTCCATCCTCACTGCCAAACAGCTTACCATTAAAATAATTAAAACATAATAAAGCCAATTAAAATTTATTTGGCTGGATGAAGTTAATTGAACTTGCTGTGTTCCTTCAAGTGAACTCTGACTAATGGTAAACCTATCATAGTTTTTGGGTTTTGGAGTTGTTGTTGTTTTGCAAGATTTGTTTAGAGGAAATTTGTTATTGACTTCCTCTGAAAATAGCCTACAATACCTGGTATTCCCTGGCAATTCTCTTTCTAAATGGTAACCAGCCTTGGGGCACATCTACACAGGCCATTTACACTGGTTCCCCACAGCCCTCAAGTTGCCCTGTCCAGACAATGCAGGGCCAAAGCTGCAATTTGAGTATGGATTGTCTTCACATGGGAAGGCCAGTTCTGCACCAAATCCAGGCCATCCCTGCCTTAAATCAAATACATGTTATATCGTAGTACATGGCAGAATAAACTCTTGGGTCTGCTATGAAAAATGGAAATCTCATGAATGATGAACCATTTTGCCTCTTGAGGTTTAACTTACATTAAACCTCTGTTCACTGTTTTCCTTTTTTGAGCATATTAAACATTGAATAGATAGTATAGGATTCACTATCATGTTTCAGCCATAGTTTTGATACCATCAATCATGGTATTCTTCTGGGCTGCCTCTCTGGGATGTGGCTTGGAGGTACTGTTCTACAATGGTTCTGTTCCTTCCTGGAGGAGTGAACCCAGAAGGCAGTTCTGGGGGACTCCTGTTTGACCCCCTGTCCATTGACCTGTGGGGTCCCTCAGGGTTCTGTGTTGTCCCCTATGTTGTTTAACATATACATGAAACGGCTGGGAGAGGTTGTCTGGAGTTTGGGGGTGCAGTGTCATCAATATGCACATGACACTCAACTCTACCACTCCTTCCCATCTCAATCCAAGGAGACTGTCCTGCTCCTGAACCAGTGTCTGTTTTCAGTAATGGACTGGATGAGGGCAAACAAGTTGAAACTTAATCCAGACAAGACAGAGGTGCTCCTGGTTAGTTGGAAGGCAGATGGGGGAATAGGGATCCAGCCTGTGTTAGATGGGGTCACACTCCCCCTGAAGACACAGGTTCGCAGTTTGGGGGTACTCTTGGACTCAGCTTTGAACCTGGAGGCCCAGGTCTTTGCTGTGACCAGGAGTACTTTCACATATTTAAAATTTGTGCGCCAGCGGCGCCCATTCCTTGAGAAGCCAGATCTGGCCACGGTGGTACATGCCTTGGCTATGTCCTGTTTGGACTACTGTAATGGGCTCTACATGAGACTGTCTTTGAAAAGTGTTTGGAAAATTCAATTGGTTCAAAGAGCTGCTGCCAGGCTGTTGACAGGGGCAGATTACAGAGACCATACAATGCCCCTGTTAAAACAGCTTCATTGGCTGCCAGTTTTTTTCCGGGCACAATTCAAGGTGCTGGTTATTACGTACAAAACCCTACATGGCTCAGGTCCACACTATTTGGCAGACTGTTTCTCCTGGTGTGAACCAGCCCGGATGCTGAGATGCTCTGGAGAAGCCCTTCTCTCCGTAACAACACTATCACAAACACGGTTGGTGGGGATACGAGAGAGGGCCTTCTCGGTGGCTGCCCTTAGACTCTGGAACTCCCTGCTCAGGGAGATCAGAACGGCTTCCTCTTTGATGGCCTTTCGCCGGCAGGTGAAGACCTACCTGTTCACACAGGCATTTAAGGAATTGCTATAAGGACAGGCTGGGAAGTTGGGCCAGTTTAAAAATTATTTTTAATGTACATTTTTAAAAATGTTTTTAATTGTACTGTTTTTTAATGCTTGGAAGCTGCTCTTAGTCCCAGTCCTGGGAAAAGAGCAGGATACAAATAAATAAATAAATAAATAAATAGTTCAGTTAAGCCATATATAGAATTGCACAGAACACCTAAACACCTATAAAGCTAACACTTTTGTCAACCAGTATTCTGTAAAGTTTCTGTTAAAACTTGTGTGGGGTGTTTGATAAAGGGAGGACTTTGGATGTGAGCAGCTCCCTACTTAGCCATGAATCTGAAGATTGCTTCATTCATGCTTTGTTACACAGAGAGTATTCTAAATAATATTAGTGGTATTACTAGCAATGATGACAGTTAACTCTGATTGCTGTTCGAAGACAGTTATGTACATGTAACGAATTGCTTGCACAGGCAGAATTGTCTTTTTAATCTGTAACACGCTTTAAAATAGGTTTTTTTTATCATCACGGGAGTAGGTAAAACCAAAGGAACAGCTCCAAAGAAATTTTTTTCATGGCTGAAAAAATTATTTGGATGACCTTTCAGGTTCTACTTTTTTAAAAAAATTAATGGTTTTGCATTTCAATTGTGACAAATGAATGGTAGATGAAATCCTGAGCTAGGTGTTTTACCAGACATTCTAAAGTTTATCTTCTGTTCTGTGGTTTTTCAGAAATTAAGAAATTCCTCTGATGCACGATCCACTCACAAAGCAGTTGGTGGTTAGATTTACATTCTTATGTTTTCTGTGAAAAAATAACATTTTTTCCCTGATGGATTTTGCAAAAGGCCATCATTTAGGCAATATTTAATTTTAACTTTTAACAAGCATTCATTATTTTTCAGAAGAAAATAACTTGTTTGTGTGGCATTTTTGCTACTAATGCACCTTTTGTTTATTAACGTCCACATTTGCTTTTAGAAATCTGCCACTGCCATTATGTTACAAAGGCATTTTTATGATGTTACTTAATTATAAATGTGCCTGTGTATTCTCTTTGCAGGACTCCTTGTATCACCACAGTCTGCTCCTGGTAATTTGGATATTGGAAAAAGTGGGGAAGTTAAAAGTAGTGGAGCAGGAGGAAGTAGAGAAAACAGCACTGTTGATTTTAGCAAGGTAAATTATTTCAACACATTACAAGAGGAGATGGATTTCTAAATTAAGTCTATTTTCATTTTGTAATTCCATGAACACTGTAAGAAGTCAGTACAGTTGCATAATACAAACATAGTGTAAGCCACTTCTTCTGATAAAATTGAAGCAACTGAATTTTCCAAGAATCTCATTCTTCAGTAGAATGGTGTAATGTACATATAGTTTGAAATCTGTGTGTTGCTATTGTTTCTTGAATCATTTAATGGACTATTCCTCCCTCATGTTCAGTGTGTCACCATGCAGAATGACAAGATTGTCTCCTTTTACTTTAAACGTTCAATTAAGCAATATGACTGCTGGTTTTAAAAGTTGGCTGTGACACTGCATATGCTTGTACAAACTTAATTTACATTATAGTTGTTTAATCATGGTAGATGCCACTATTCCTGGTCCTCTATCACAGTTTTTATGTTTTTACTTGGCCTGTTCTTCTCTGCACCTGCCTTGTTTCCTGTTGGGCAGGAATCTGCCTCCTGGCACTGTAGTTGTGGCACACTTGGTGTGGGACTCAAGAGGCCAGCTGTAAGTGTTCTTTTCTAGATAGTTGTGTAACTGGCGTCTTAGTTTCAGTGATCTTTGTGTATCTGTCTGTATGTAAATACAATAGTTCATGTGCTGTATGATATGGTGATGTTCCTCTGTAATTATATACATAGGTTATACAGTAAAATTATGAGTTAGGATTATATATCAATAGATGTCTCAATTCTACAGGTTGAATTTAGAAAATGAAACAACTGTGTATATAATTACTTGGACTTTTTAGTGGTATTTGTAGATATGTATAATAAAAATATTTTGATCCAAAGAAGTAACTTTAGAAAGTAGCTGTGGTTGCATATTTAAATATACAATATTGAAACAACATATATGCATATATGGTACCATTAAAGTGTTACTAAAACCTCTTCTGACACATGTTTCTCTGAAGAAACACCATATGTTCTACTTGCAGCAAAGTCACCATTAAATATTAATTTCAGAAATGCCTTGACAACTTACTAATTATAAACTAAGATAATTTTAAATCATTATTTTGTAAATAGGTAGATATGAACTTTATGCGGAAGATTCCTATAGGGGCCGAGGCATCAAATGTCTTGGTGGGAGAAGTGGACTTTTTGGAGAGACCAATTATTGCTTTTGTGAGGCTATCCCCTGCTGTACTTCTCACAGGTCTCATAGAGGTTCCTGTTCCTACACGGTAAGGGAATATATGTTATAACAAAACTGGAGACTTGTTGAACATGGTTTTAAATCTATGCTATTTGGGGCAGAAATTATTGATTTTTTTCCTGAAATATTGTATTTTTTTCCATATAATTTCCTTTATATGTTGCTTTGAAATGTTATAGCCATGTTTTAAACCATTGTAAAATTAAGGCATAAACATTTTTTTTCTTGACATTGAGCTTTCCAGTTCTCCAGATTCAAACCTGCACCTGCTCACAGCACTTACCTTCTTTGTTCTGACATGTCTTTAGTGATATGTACTAAAACATAAACCAACATCTGCTTTCAGGCAGAAATTACTCAGATTATGAGTATTATAGGTATGCAGCGTTGAACTAAAATTGCTTGAATTAATTTCTATTTTTAATATAAATATTCCATATATTCCATTAGCATCTTACTTTTGAGTGGGATGATTGTAAGTTTATAAGCAAATGTTAGTGCATTGCCATCGAGTCAACAATTTTATTTGGAGGATCTCATAGTATTAAGGTTGATGTACCATATCATCATATTTAGGTGTACTATCTGAATTACTGTACTGTATTATTCTTCCACAGATTCCTTTTTTTGTTGCTGGGTCCAGCAGGCAAAGCACCTCAGTACCATGAAATTGGACGCTCAATAGCAACACTTATGACTGATGATGTGAGTACCAGGTATCTATTGTCTGTTCACAGAATGAGAGCTACAGACAAGGAGAACTTGGCAGGGCTAATTATATGCTGATTAAAATACTTATGGAACTTACATGAAAATGAATTGATGAGAATTGATGAGAATAGTTTACCATGTATATTTAATGAATTGAATTACTCATATTTAATTAATTAATCAATTAATTAATTAAGCTTCCTATATTTATGAAAACTCTGTTTGATATGCCTAATGAAATAATTTCTGCTGTTAAATTTGGCAGTTCAGTAAATATTCCTGTACATCCATGCACACACATATACATATATATAACTTAAGTATTTGAAAATTGATCATCACTAGAATTGACTATATAAATTAATTATTTATTTAAGTCTTCAAAAGATACAAGTACAAGTGATCTTCTTGGTTATACCAGCATACCAAAGATAAGTGTGTATATGTATTTTGCTCTTTGAATTCCCATTCTGGGAACCTCCCTCCATCCTCACACACCTTTCAATTTCTGCTCTCTTCCCATCTTATCTCCTCTTTTTGCACACACATACACTGCCCTTTGACCTGGGTTCTAGCAGGTATCTCCCCCACTGTCCAGGGGCTCTGGGCTAGGGTGCAGAGACTGCCAGGGGATACAACCCTCTCTCTGCTGGCAAGCCACCATGGCAATCCCCCTTTCCACCAGATGCAATCTGTACCCCCCCCCCTTGGCCAGTGGCTGCCTCCCTGTTTGCCCCCTCTTCCTTTCGCAGTGTGGCTGGATCAATTGAAGTTTTTCCAAGGCAATCCCCCACCACTCTGTCTCAGCCCCATGGCTTTCAAGGCAGTGTCGCTGAGAGAGAGAACAGCCACCATCCCACCCCATTATTATTAACATATTATTATTATTATTATTATTATTATTATCCTTCTTCTTTCCCCTGCTAACAATGAAAAAACAATATGCTCTCCTCCCCACTTTGCTGAATTTCCTTTCCTTTCTAAAGTGCTTCTATTTTCCCCTCCTCCCTTCTACTACCCTTTGGCCTAGCCTACCAAAAGCAGAACGTTTACATTCTCCCTAAGCCTATTTCCTTGGAAAAACCTCGCCTGATCCAGCCTCACTGCAAAATGAAGAGGGGGCAAACAAGGAGATAGCCACTGGCCAAGGGGGAGGGGTTCAGATTGCATCTTTGGAAGTATGCTTAAGTCTAGGAAAGCTCATGCTCCCAACTTGTTTAGCTATGTATGTACCATATACAATAATTTGGCCTTTTAAGGAAAAAATTGACAAGTATCCAAACTTTCTGTGGCTACTACAAAGGCAGCAGGGCTTATAAGCCTACTTGCCTTTTTCATCATCTTTGGGAATATTTCTGTATTCAGGCTGATTTCAGTTGCCTCCTTTCTTAATACAAATATAAATGAAACCCTTTTGAAATACAGGGCATTACAAAGGTATCCAAGGAACGTTCTATATACTGGCTCAAAGCCAACGCAGTACATCATGGCTGGGGACAATAAAGAGCATTCACAGCAACAGGAGAGAAGGAACTGATCGTTCCTTTGGATATATATAATTCCTAGAACTGTTGGAAAGCTCTAGTTCCATAAACCTCTATGGGTCTGGACCCCTGAAATCTCACTCCTGTGGGGATTAGCAGGCAACATATAAGTCAGATCTGATCAGACAGAGATCAGGGCTCTGTTCACTTTGTCCTTATCTCCACTTAATGTTTCCCCACAGATGTTCATTAAGTCTGAATTAGACAGTAAGGGTCAATACTCATACAATCAAACAAGTGAAAATACAATGCTGTGTGCCCAATGGGTTTTTCATAGTTCTTGAATTTTTTCTGTCCTGGGCTGTACACTTGAGCTAAAACTGCACTTTGGGTTCACCTCTTTTTTATACACCTGCAGGATGTAGTATTGCTGGGATCCAGTTGCAAGCCAATATTGGAGATTTAGACCAATGCTTGACTTGAGAAAACAATATTGCACAAATTACCTGTTCATTATATAAAAGTCCCCCAAATCTTATTGCATGACTTACTGAAATAGAATGAACGATACACTGGATGTTAAATGGTGAACTTTGGAAACAGTATTATGTAGTTATGGGCAATGGAACAGTAAAAAGCTAGCCGGACCATTTAGCAACCAATAAATGCAAGTAAGATCTACTGAGTGTTTTCATATTGTGATTTTAATTCACAAATTAGGAAAGGAAGGCTAATCAGAAGTGACTGCCAGAAAACTGGAACTTAACAAATAAGTATAAATTGTTTAAGAACAGTTCTATTTAAGAAACAATTGCATAGATCCTACAGCTGTGCACAAAGGTTAATTGGAATTATATCAAAATGTACATTACAATTCAAAGTGTACAGTATCTACACTGAAAGGAAATGATTGCAAGTGCAAGACAAACAATGACCTACAAATAAGGCATGTTACTTTTTCATATCATAAGTGAAATATGAGAGAGGTTGTGTTTAAATGGGATGGAAAGGGTCTCCTGGTTTACTCTTTTGGATCGCTTGTTGATTAGTACTATCCCAAAATGTGCCTGTGCCTTGGAAAATAAACCCTACAAGATTTCATTAATGGCAGCACCTATTTCATTACCAAAAACATTTAGAAAGCAAGATGTTCGCCAGAACACAACTGCTATATTTTTTAAAATCATGCAGTGTGAAATAGCCATGTAAAAAAGGTTTAATACTTCGCAGTTATTGTGTGTTTTGTAGCTACATCCTGTAGCCTTGATAACCATCATCAAAACAGCAAAGGGAAATAAACGGAGACCTAGAAAAAATTGTGTAAGAATGCAACTAGTTCTTTGGTGAATGAGCAAAATATATTTTCTCACTGGAGTAACTTCTTTAAAATAAAAGTTTTATGCAAGCAGTGCTAATTAGATTTTGGTACAATTAGTCAATTCATTTGACCACAAGAGGCTTATTTATAAGCGCTTTCCTTTTAAAAACAAGATTTTATACACTGAGAGTGTATGGTTTTATTTTATTTAAAACAGAGTTTCAACATATTTAAGAAAATTTGCTTTTATAAATACAGTGGCTTTCATTTGCAAGAAGAGAATATATAGGTCAGAAGCTGGGCTTGGTTACTGGTTATTCTGGTGAATAGTGATGCTCTTAACTTTGTAATACATTCCTTGAAATAAATACATGTGTATAGTTTGGACTATCATCTTAGATTTCGGCAGAAAAAAATACTAAAATGCTAACAGTATGTACAAAATGTGAAGTGAGTTCCAGAAGACAAGGCACAAAAACAATGGAGTGTTTATAACAATGTTTAAGGGGCATTTATGCCATTAAGCAATGTGAGCAGAAATTATAACTATGGATTTAGTCACCTTAATTTCATAAAGTATCATTTCCATGATAGATTTGTATGCTGTTTTTCCAACTCTGAAACAGTTTTTGTAGTCCTTTTCCTGACAGAGTTCCTCACACATCATAGTCTTCTCTAGGAATAGTTCAACATCGGTTAAACACACAGCACCCTTGTGTCAAATCTTAATTCATACAGCATTCACACTTCATAGTAGCCCTGAAGCCTCTAGGCTTCATCACATACCTATTTAGACAGGAAAGACGTGCATACAAGTGGCTTCTGTGCACAAAATTTCCCAGTCCAGTAACTAAAATGTTATGGGTTGGATTTACCTCCCAGCTAGTAGCATTTGGAGAATGAAATTAGGATCGATACATTGACTACAAAAAGTTAATACACAGAAGGTAAAATTGTTCTCTGCCCTACTGTCAAAGAGTTAATATTTTAGGGCATTTCTTTTACACCACAAAAACAATGTGGAATTCTCCCATAATTTTGTAAAGCCCTTACTTATGCCAAGAGGTTAGCTCTTGGCAATTAAATGTATTTTCTGCTGCAGGACCAGTAATTAAGAACATAGACATAGTCTCTTTATTTACAAGCCACTGTCAAAGTGACTAGTGAAGTCAAATGAATGATATATAAGAGGGCAGAATTAAGAGTTTAAAAGAACAATTCATGGCTTGGAAAGCAGGGCATTCCAGAAGTCTCTGGTGTATCCATTGGCAAGTGATTCACCAGGACAGCCAAATTCCCAGGGGGCAAAATGAGGATAGATAAACAAGATTGCTTAGACGCCCCTGTCTTCCTACAAGGCAATGAGTGTTTCATTGCATTATTCACAAATATCAAGCCAGAGAAAACAATCTTTCTTCTGTCAGATAAAGCAAGTCATTTTAGTCACATGTTTTACTGTAAATGGCTGTCAGTGTCAAGTGATTTCAAGTGCAAAACGTTTTT
>JACSCI010000217.1:30556-41710 GCA_016801065.1 Sceloporus tristichus | reverse complement strand
TTTGGTTTACTTGCTTTGCTGTTAAAACAGATGCAATTAGCATTTGCAAAAGGAGTGTGGATTTAAGGAGTGATCATGTATCTATCACTTTATGCCTTGAGTTAATGCAGTATTTGTTGCTAGGCATGGCTTCATTGACAAGAAAATTTGCAAAGGTAATAATAAAGTGGCAATGATAGGAAGAGGTTCCTACATTGCAACAATGATGATGATGATGGTGATGATGATGATGATGCAGAAACCTGCAAGAGACCGTGAATGTCTGCTTGAAATTTCAATGTCACAGTTTTGCTTTGTCTTTATAGTTGTCTATAAAGCCATCTTGGGTCCCGCTCTGGCAAATACAAATGAAATAAATAGCCAAATAATTCAAAGAGCTCCAGGTATAAAATATACCAACATGTCAGCAACTTTGAAACCAGGCCAAATAATAGAACCAACCCAGAGTTTTTGAGAGGAGTGCAGAGAACTGCCAGGATGGGACCCAGCCAAGTGGGAACATAATACACCAAATATCAGTGTAATCCCCGTAATATTTGGCCACAAAGGCCATCATCTTACAACTAACTGGGCTGGTTTAATAGGAGCAGAGGATGGCAGAAATCCCAAGCACTGAGGGGTAACCTGTAGTTCTCCAAATCTTGCCTGCATCCACCTGAGACCTGCCTTCAAACCTTGAAAGGAACCCTATGAAAGTTGTAGAGATTCCCCCTATTGCATAAAGGACACACTTTCTGGATCTCAAATAAAGGGCACACATTATTATAAAGGATGCTGTACATAAAATGGATACGGATGCTCCTTTAAGTGCTCCATCCCCATCCTCTGGAAACCTTTTGCTGCTCCTCTGCCCAAAAGTGCTGGTGTCTCACCAAACTACTAATCCCAAGGTCCTATAGGATGGAGCCATGGCAATTAAAGGGGTCTCAAACTGCATTATTTCTACAGTGCAGATGCACCCGAGGTCCATGAATTCCTAACATCACCCTTGAAATAGCTGGGAGTGACTTTCCAAAACCATCTCAAATAAAGGTATTTAACACCGATACGGATATACCGCCCTCACAAGTCTCATGCACTTGGACCTTTCCATGTTTGCTTGTGTGAAACATCAGAGACGCATAACTGTACGGATAAATGGTCACCAACCACCACCAACCACCCTTCATCTCCCAGAACATGCCCATACTATGGATTGTAAAAACTAAATGTCCAAATAAAGTCAGAGGAGGCCATGGCATGCTGCAGGGAAGCTTTATTGCCAAAGAGGAACGCAAGGAAAATGGTCTTGGACCAACACTTTCAAAGCGGAGGAAGCAAGAAAGAAGGAAAAGAGATCTGTGGAGACTGGGGTCCCTACCAGTCTAACTGGGATTATGGATGCTGGAGAACTGGGCGCAGGTGCAGATGATAGGAAAAGCCAGAGGAAACCTTCCAAGGATCTGGGGGAGTGGATGAGGGGATGCTCAACCTCTAGGATGCCCAGGTCTGGGGGAGCTTCAGTCATAGATACATAGCAGGGGGTTGCAGTTGGGAAGGAGGCCTTAAGGATTTTCCTGGACAGCAAGATGCCAGGGTGGCATCAGCAGAGCCAACACAAGGTTAGTCTCCTCCCATCAAGTGCCTTTTACTAATCTTCTATTTCAAATACATGTTGCAAAGTAATACGAAATATTGGAAGTCGGAAGGGTGTTTCGACCTGAGTCCCTGGGCCCAGGCTGGAACCACTGCCCACAAGGGTCCCACTGATGCCAGCCTCCATCACTTCACTGTCGGTGAATCCAGGCCCATGAGGAGACATCAAGCCCAGAACTTCAGCTGAGGATCCAACTGGCTTGAAGGGTCTGACACCGATTGGCATGGAGCTCATCTTGGAGAGATGGAGAAGGGTCTGGAACGACAAGAACGGAAGTGATGGTTATGACCCAGGAAGCCCTGAATGGCTGAGTTCAAAGTACACTGGCCAAAGGCACCGCTAAAATAAACCTGCCCTTGACATGCTCAAAAGATGATGATCATCATCATCATCATCACAACCAGCCCTCCGTATCCACAGATTCTTTATCCATGGATTAAACTCTTCACAGTTTGAAAAAAAAAATACACATTCCAAAAAGCCAACCTTGATTTTTGTCATTTTATATAAGAGACATCATTATAAATTGATTATAATTGGGACTTGAGCATCCACGGATTTTGATATCCTGGAACTAAACCCTAGCACAGTGGTTCCCAACCTGTGGGTTGGGACCCCTTTGGGGTTCAAATGACCTTTTCATGGGGGTCGCCTAAGACCATTAGAAAACACCTATTTAATTACAGTTATGAAGTAGCAACGAAAATAATTTCATAGTTTTGGATCACCACATCTTGAGGAACTGTATTAAAGGGTCGCAACATTAGAAAGGTTGGGAACCACTGCCCTAGCAGATACTAAGGGGAACCACTGTCTATTTATTTGCATCCTACTTTTCCCCCACAGTTGGGACACAAAGGAGCTTACAGATTAAAAAAAAAAAAGAGGGGCCATATATATATATATATACACACACACACACACAAACATATACATACACACACAGAGACAGACAGACAGACACACATACCCCACTCTCTTCCATGCCACCAGCATCCCTGAAGATGTCAGCCACAGCTGAGAGCGGAAAGTCAAGAATAAACTCTTCCAAAACACGGCCACTTAACCCCAAAACCCCACAAAAAGCTATGGATGCCAGCTGTGAAAACTTTTGACTTCACGCCAGTAAACATGAGTTTTCCTGCAAAGCCTAATGTCCCCAGTATCTCTGCTTCTGGATCCAAGAAGAAGTCCTTCTTTCTCAGATCTGACAAAAGATGGAGCTCAAAAGAACTTACCTGCAACAAAAGATGCTCAAGGAAGCCAAGGAAGCCGGAAGATGCTGCTGGAAAAGGTGGCATTGCCATGGCCTTTTATATAGTCCATTTCAGGGCGTGAAAGCCAGCCTTAGATGCATACAGGGATCAATTCCATAAAGTACAGCTCACCTGAATAGTTTTCTATATTCCCCTCCTGCCCAGTTTCGCTAGTTATTTCCAGTCACTGAACTTCATGTTCCAAAAGGGGTTGGAGGTGTACCTGGCATATTCTTGGGCTATTCTCTGTGTTCCTTTCCGTAACATCCCACTGATTTTGCTGACGAACCCTAAATCCAAAGGGGCAGCTTGGCAACATAAGTCGCCTCTTGATGGATGTTTTGCACCCGACTCCAAGACGCCTGCGTCTCACATGAAAGTCCATAGCATCACTCTGGCTGAGATGCCAAGGAAGATACCCCACAAAAGGGGTTGGGAGGGCAAGGAGGCTCTAGGAAGAAGCTTTATCTTTGCCAATGGCTTGAACCCCACTGGGGACCCCAACTCCAACAGAAGTACTTATTTAATTCAGTCCTTCCCAGGAATGGACACGTTGGCTTTTTAGGTTGCTGTATATTGCACTCTCCTAGAGTTGGAAGAGACCCCCGTTCTGCCATGCGACAGATGCCCACCCAGACTCTGCTTAAAAACCTCCAAAGGAGGAGACTCCATCACACTCCTAGGGAACCTATTCCATTGTCGAACAGGAACGGCCCTCAAATGTTGAGGTGGGAATGCGATAAAGGGACCTTCAACAGCTGTACCAAAGAGTGTGGGGCATGAGACACAAATAGCAATGGCACCATGGTAATGAACTTGAGGGGGAGTTTGCCGATAAGCCCTCATGATGCCACCTGGCACAGATGATCTGTATGCACACTTTGCTTTGTCGGCATCTTTGCAAGCATGGAAGGAGAGGGGAATGAAGAAGTGGAAAGGAAAAAAAAGCATTTGCATGTATGCATATGCAATGAGTGTGTGCATGTATCATACACTCATTGGAACAATGTACAGTTTGAGTCTCCCTTTTCCGGATTCCCAAAATCCAAAATATTCCAAAAACTAAAAATTTTTTATAGGTGGCTGAGATAGTCACACTATTATTAGTATTATTAATATTATTATTTACTCATATCCCACCTTTATTCCACTACAGCCAGCCCTCCACATTCGCTGGGGTTAAGGGTGAAGGACCCCTGGGAATGTGGGGTTTGGATCCAGGACCCTCCGTGGATAACAAAATCCGTAGATGCTCAAGTCCCATTAAATATAATGGCAGAGCAAAATGGTCTCCCTTATATAAAAATGGAAAATCAAGGATTGCCATCTGGAATTTATACTATTTTTTTTTAATATTTTCAAGCCGTGGATGCTTGAATCCGTGGATAAAACATCTGTGGATAAGGAGGGCCAACTGTATATACATATATGTATGTATGTATGTATGTATTGAAATTCGGAAACATGCAAGATACAAACATACAGACCCTTAAACAACGGGACACTAATTTGTGTTTTCAAAATAGAACTTGTGTTCCTAACTTTGTGTGTTAATAAGCCTTTTTAGTTGTGTTGGGTTTGTGTGTTTTGATGTAAAATGCCTTGACTTTGGTTCCAGGAGAAAAGCAGGGCAATAAATGGAAGAGAATAACATAAAATGTGCGCACGCCGCACAGTGGCTGGTAGCGCAATAGATAACTCCAATTTCCCTCTGCTTAGGCTGCTGTTATGTCCCTGAAGGATTTTTGGGTCAGTTTTTCTAATACGCAAAGGGTGAGCGCACTGTGTATTGAAACTCCCATGATCCTGATCCGGTCGAGCCAAAGCTGATGGGAGTTGCAGTCCAGTATAATCTGGACTGTTGCCCATCTCTGCGGCTGATAAAATGCACAAAGCAGCAATGTCTCAAATCAGGGTTTTGTGCAACATTTGGGGGTCCTTTTCCTGCTGAGGAAAGGAGCTGCCTTCCAACTGCCTGATAACATATAAACCCAGTTTTGTCGGAGGCAAGAGATCACGAAAAAGCAGAGCCAGCATCAGTTCAAAGTACAAGAAAAGTTAGATGCTACTTTTGTTGGAGCCCTTGAGCTTCTGCCACATTGGCACCGTTTCCATTCACTGTGCTGGGATGCTCTCTCATGGCACATTTTGGAATGTCCTTACCAAAAAGCCGAGGCTTTTTGCAAGCCGTTCTGAGTCCCAGGACCTTATCACACATAGTGGGGTTTGCAGCTGTGATCCGCAGTCAACTCCTGTTCTAGTAATGCAAAGTGTGATGTTTTTTCACACCAGATCCAGAGTCACTCCTCTCTAGCAATGCAAATTGAGGTAAAAATGTGATGTTTTACCATACCTGGCTGCTTTTCTGTTGTCCTTCTGAAGTGAGGGGCGAGCGAAGTCAGTTCAATTCCATGCAAGTCACGTGATGCAGATTCAAGCAAAGGGGAGTGAGAGCACATTGTATTACCACACCAGAGGGTTCAACGATTCGAATCGCCCCCATGAGGAGAAGGGGTTGGGGGCAGGGCTCCCTCCTCCTCCCTCCTTTCCCGCTTGTGACAGGGATGCCTGGAAGGAAAGGACTGGGAAGGCTGCCTCCTCCGGCTCCCTCCCTTCACGGAGATGATGGGCATCATCCCCAGGAAGGAAGGGACTGGGGGGCTGCCTCCTCCGGCTCCCTCCTTTCACGGGGATGATGGGCATCATCCCCAGGAAGGAAGGGACTGGTGGGCTGCCTCCTCTGGCTCCCTCCCTTCATGGGGATGATGGGCATCATCCCCGGGAAGGAAGGGACGGGTGCTGTCTCTTTCTCCTCCTCTTCCTCCTCCTCCCGGGGTGCTTGCGGTGGAGTACCAGAGCAGTAGCAAAGCTGCATTCGAGACCAGACCAATCTGCAGTGCAATCGAAGGGAGCCTGGAAGCGAATTCTGTGAAGTCACTTTTTTACTGGTTTTACCAAAATCAGGGATCACTTTGGAATCTCTGCTGAAGCACCTCGCAATGAGCTCCCATAGAAATCAATGGTGTCTGATAACACAGTCATTTTACGACGTGAAACCGCATCGTTGGAAGTGCAGTCACTTCGGAAGTGACCCTGAATTGACCCAGAAAACCACCCAAAAGCTCCGTGTGATATCCTCCCCACTCTGGCAGAAAGGTGGCATACAAACGAAATAAATAACCAAATATCAAAGGGATCCAAGGTATAAAATATACCAACAGGGAGGAGATTTTGAAACTAGGTCTAATTAAAAGAACCAATTCAGAGTTTTTATGAGGGTCGCCGAGAACTGCCAAGATGAAACCAAGCCAAATAGGAACATAATACACCAAATAGTGTAATCCCTGTAATATTTGGTTACGAAAGCCATCATCTTACAACTAGCTGGGCTGGTTTAATAGTAGCAGAGGATGGCAGAAATCCCAAGCACTTGTACCTCTCCAAATCTTGCCTGCACCCACCTGAGCCCTGCCTTCAAACCCTATGAAAGGTGTTGAGATTCTCCCTTTTGCAGAATGGACACACTTTCTGGATTTCAAATAAGGGACGCCCCTTATAGTTTATAGTAAAGGATATTGCATCAACAATGTATATTGTAGAAATGATACGGATCCACCCCCCTTTGAAAGCTTTCCTTCCATCCTCCAGAATCCTAGGAATGGAAGTCTTGCACAGTCTTGAGCCTTCTCTGCCAACCTCAGGATTCTGTAGGATGGAGCCATAGCAGTTAAAGGGGTCTCAAACTGCATTATTACTACAATGTAGATGCACCTCTGGTCCCTGAATTCATGATATCGTACTTGGGATTGATGGGAGTGACTGTCCGAAACATTATCACATGTCCAGATACACCCATCACTTCTGGCTGGACCTTTCCATAGTTGCTTGTGTGAAATGTCACAGACACACCGCTGCATGACTAGATGGTCACCAAACCCCCACCCTCATCGTTTTGCCTGAGGACTATATGCCCAGTTGTGTAGATTGTAAAAACTGAAGGTAAACAATAAACTCAAGACTAGGCCAAGGCATGCTGCTGGGAAGCTTTATTGCTGAAGAGGAACACAGAGAAAATGGTCTTGGACCAGGAATTTCAAAGTGGAGGAAGCCAGAAAGGAGAAAGAGAGATCAGCGGAGAGGGGTCCCTCCCAGTCTAACTGGGATTATGGAACTGGGGAAAGGTTCAGATGATAGGACTAGGCAGATGGAACCTCCCAAGGAACTGGGGGAGTGGATGAGGGGATGCGCAACCTCTAATATACCCAGTTCTGGAGAAGTTTTCGCCATAGATGTGTGGCAGAGGGTCAGTGGCCGATGGTTGCAGTCAGAGAGGAGGCCTTCTGCTTTCCTGGGTGGCATCAGGAGAGCCAAGGCAAGCTGGGTCTCCTCGCGTCAAGTGGCTCTGACTACTTTCTCTCTTCAAATACACCTGGGAGATAAAAAACTAAAGGCGGTGGCACCACAATTACTTTATTCCCCAAGTCAGCTCTCACCCCCATCGCTCCTGGGTTGGTGAAGCTGGGGGAAATGGGTGACATCTGGCCCAGGCCTTCAACTGAGGATCCAGCTGGGTATCCAGAGTAACCTGGGATGCCCATTCGGACATTGCAAGATATGGCACCAATTGGCACGGAGCTCATCTTGGAGGGATGGAGAAAAGCCTGGAACGACAAGAACGGAAGTGATGGTTATGACCCAGGAAGCCCAGAATGGCTGAGCTCCAAGCCTCCTGGCCAATGGCATCCCCCAAATAAGTGGCAAATACATAAAGTAGATCAAGAAATGAAAACAAATCCACAGCGGAGGTTTTTCAGGGAAAGGCTTGCAACAGGATCCTGAGTTATTTCTAATTCTTCTCTGCTTAAGCTCTTCCAAAAGCATGAGTATATCACACGGAGCTTTTTGGTGGTGTTCTGGCTCAGTTCCAGCTCACTTCCGAAGTGATTGCACTTCCAACGATGCGGTTTCATGTCATAAACTGACTGTTTTAAAAGACACCATTGATTTCTATGGGAGCCCCTTGCAAAGTGCTTCAGCAGCGTTTCTGAAGTCACTCCTCATTTTGGTAAAACCGGAAAAAAGTGACTTCAGAGAATTCGCTTCCAGGCTGCCTTCGATGGCACTGCGATTTGGTCTGGTGTGGAAAAGCACTCCAATGCCACCCCCCTTGGCCCCTGCGTCCTGCTCCGTCATCCCCCTCCTTCATGCCATCTCAACCTCTCTGCCAACCAGCCGATCCCATCATCCCCTGCAACCCCTGCGTCCTCCTAGACCCCCATCTGCTCCCTCCTTCAGCCTCCCACCAATCCCATCATCCTCTGCCTTCTCCTAGACCCCGATCTGCTCCTCTCCTTCAACCTGCCACCAATCCAATATCCCCTGCCTTCTCCTAGACCCCGATCTGCTCCTCTCCTTCAGCCTCCCACCAATCCATCATCCCCTGACTTCTCCTGCTAGACCCTGATGAAGGATGACAGCTAAGGAGGGGACAAGGAAGGAGGCCAGAGCCCCACTGAGCATGTGCAAGGGGGCCAATTGGAATCGTTGAACCCTCAAAGTATGCTCTGGTGTGGTAATACAAGGTGCTCTCACTCCCCTTTGCTTAAGTCCGCGTCACGTGACTTGCTTGGAATTGAACTGACTTCTCTTTCCCTTCACTTCGGAAGGACAAGAGAAAGGCAACCAGGTGTGGAAAAACATGACATTTTAACCTCAATCTGCATTGCTAGAGAGGAGTGACTCTGGATCTGGTGTGGAAAAACATCACGCTTTGCATTGCTAGAACAGGAGTGACTGTGGATCTGAGCTGCAAACCCCCCCACCCCATGTGTGATAAGGTCCAATGTCTCTCAGGGTGACACAAATTAACATGTAAATGGCTTCCTGTCAACCAAGGGCCACATAGTCTCTGTGTGTGTGTGTGTGTGTGTGTGTGTGTGTGTGTGCATACCCCACTCTCTTCCATGCCACCAGCATCTCTGAAGATGCCAGCCACACATGAGAGTGAAACATCAGGAATAAACGCTTCCAAAACATGGCCACTTAGCCCCAAAACCCCACAAAAAGCTATGGATGCCGGCTGTGAAAGCTTTCAACTTCACGCCGGTAAACATGAGTTTTCCTGCTAGGCTAATGTCCCCAGTATCTCTGCTCCTGGATCCATGAAGAAGTCCTTCTTTCCCAGATCAGACAAGAGATGGAGCTCAAAAGAACCTACCGGCAGCAGAAGACGCTCAGCTTCAGAAAGCCAAGGAAGCCGGAAGATGCTGTTGGGAAAGATGGCATTGCCATGGCCTTTTATACAGTCCATTTTAGGGCGTGAAAACCGGCCTTAGATGCATACAGGCATCAGTTCCATAAAATACAGCTCACCTGGATATTTTTCTATATTCCCCTCCTGCCCAGTTTCGCTAGTTATTTCCAGTCACTGAACTTCATGTTCTGAAAGGGGTTGGAGGTGTACCTGGCATATTCTTGGGCTATTCTCTGTGTTCCTTTCCTTAACGTCCCAGTGGTTTTGCTGCCGAACCCTAATCCCAAAGGGGCAGCTTGGCAACATAAGTCACCTCTTGATGGATGTTTTGCACCCGACTCCAAGACACCTGCGTCTCACATGAAAGTCCATAGTATCACTCTGGCTGAGATGCCAAGGAAGATACCCCACAAAAGAGGTTGGGAGGGCAAGGAGGGTCTAGGAAGAAGCTTTATCTTTGCCAATGGCTTGAACCCCACTGGAAAGTGTCCTCCAACCCCCCCCCCCCACATGCTGTGCCTTGTGAAGACGATGGGAAGTGTGTTCCAACCCAAAGAGAGGACCGAAAGTGCCACATACAACCCTCCAAGTTGGGTACCACTTGGATCCTCCATGGCACAGGGACTGCAAGGTCTCTCCTCTTCTCCAGGGCATGTTTTGCACCCAGGATCACTGTCAGCAGAGGAAGCTGGCCCTTGCTGGGCAGTTCCTAACTTTTCCATTTCTGCCCGTCTTCTTTTGCCAATATAACCTCCGCAGCCGGAGAGAAGCTTCCGTTCTCAGTGTGAAAATCGTCCGCCGAACCCGCCATAGTTGGGATGTGCTGGCGAAGTGAGACAAGGCCCTGCGAATGGCGTCCATGGCTCTGACGGCCGCAAGGATTTTACCATGCTCAGATAACAGCCCTCTGGGGCCATTTGGGCCCTGAAAGAGCAAACCTTCCTTTAAAACTGGCAAACCAAACTTAAGGAGGCTGGCTTTTCGATGATGGAGGGTGAGGAAGGGATGGGTTTTGATCATGCAAACTGCAAACTGTCAAAGGCCCACACCGATAAAGCTGAATCTGGAAGGATGGCTCCATCACATTGCCTTGCAGGGCAAACATCCCACATGGATGACAGAAGTGGAGAAGCATCGAGTTCGAAGGGATCCCGAGGGTCATCTCATCCAACCCTGCTTGCTGTTGTTGTGCTCCCTCAAGTCATGTCCAACTCATGGCGACCCCAAGGCCTCCATATCATTGGTTTTCCCTGCCCAGGTGTAATACAAGGAGGCTTGCCATGGCCATCCCCTGAGGCTGAGAGAGTGGTACTTGCCCCAAGCCAGGGTTTCCATGATGGAGAGAGGACTCGAACCTTAGTCTCCTGGGGTCTGGGTCCAACATTTGCACCGCTATAAAATGGCGTCTCTCGGGATTTCTTCAGAGGAGGTTTGGCCATGGTCTTCCTCTGAGTGTGACTTAAATAAGGAAAGTTGGAGGGTGTGCTTTATGCACGAAGCGATGGACAGATGTGCTTAAAAGAACAACAGGTGATGCTCAGCTAGAACATCCTTCCTAGATGGCCAAAGTCTCCTCCGCAGAGTAGTGGGATTCCCATCCTTCCTCCGCAGGTGTTGTGATGTTCCCTTGGACTCCTCCATTGCACTTAATGGGAATAGAGCAGCCATAGGTTTTGGGATCCATGAAGGTCCAGTTCTAACTGGTTTGACTGCAACTCCCAGCAGCCTGGGAAGGGACGATGGGGACTGCAGTCTTAGAGGGCCAGAGGGTTCCCTTTCACTCCTCCATTGCATTTAATGGGACTAGAGCATCCATAGATTTTGAGATCCATGAAGGGCCTGTTCTAATTGGTTGGACTGGATTGCAACTCCCATCAGCCTGAGCCAACAATAGCCAGCCAGGGATGCTGGGGACTGCAGTCTCACCAACCCTTTGATTCCTCCCTTGCATTGAATGGGACTTGAGCATTGTGGGTTTGGGGATCCACAGCTACCCTTGGATGTTTTCT
>JACSCI010000216.1:16152-41642 GCA_016801065.1 Sceloporus tristichus | reverse complement strand
AAAACATTTCCCACAATGCTGGCATTTGTATGGCTTCTCTCCTGTGTGGAGTCTCTGATGTGTCATTAGGTGTGACTTCTGAGAAAAACATTTCCCACAATGCTGGCATTTGTATGGCTTCTCTCTTTTGTGGACTCTCCAATGCATGACTAGGACTGATATATAAGCAAAGTATTTCCCACAATGCTGGCATTTATGTGACTTCTTTCTTCTGTGGACTCTCTCGTGACTGGCAAGTTCTTCTGTAAAGGAGGACAATGACAGACAAGACTGAATCCCAGTGTTAAGAGAGGAAAGTGTTACCCCAAGATTTAGCCCCACGTTCACCCCTCCTTATTTTAGATTAAATTAATAAAGTTGGTGTGAGTGAACTGAGGATAACCCTGTTCTGGATGCCCCTAAATCCATATAATGATTGTATCCTTACTCATAGGAGCTACCAAAGTAGAGATTGAAGGGAAACTGCCATGAGGAAATCAGTAGAAGCAGATAGTCAAGCCGTTGAAAAATATTCCATTAAATATATGTAAAACTATTTTAATTGAAAAGTGGCATCATTTCCTGTAAGACTGCCATAGAGTGTTGAGTCAGAGCACATGGCATGATGCAAGCTGATTTTGAGTTCAGTTCTTAAGTTCAGTGCTCTACATGGGGCTACCTTTGTACAAAGTTCAGAAGCTTCACTTAGTTCAAAACGCGGCAGCCAGATTGGTCACCGCAACATCTAGGTCAGACCATATAACACCAGTATCTCTATATTGGCTGCAAATTAACTTCCGGGCGCAATATAAAGTGTTGGTTATTACTTTGAAAGCCCTACATGGCTTGGGCCCGCGCTACTTGAGGGAACGCCTCTCCAGACTACACAATCCACCCCACACTCTCAGAACATCTGGGAAAAATCTATTAGATTACCCAAAGGTCAGGCTAAAAACAACTTCCCACAGAACGTACACAGCCATGGCCCCCAAGTTATGGAACAACCTGCTGGAGGAGATCCGTCTTATCACCACATTGGATGCTTTCAAGAAAGCACTTAGGATGGATCCCTTCCGGCAGGCTTACCCATCCGATCTCTTGTAAAGAACTTAGGGGAAAATCCCACTTCTGATTGCAATTGTGCATTTTAAACAATGTTTTTATTTGTCCCAAATTGAGTTGCAGCGACTTGTTGTTTAACTGTGTGTAAATTGGATGCTATTGTTGTTTTGTGGCTATTTTATGGTTGTAATACCACCTCGATCCATTGGAAGAGGGGGGGAAATACAAATAAAATTTTTTATTATTATTATTATTATTATTAAAATATGTCAGGTTAGTGACTGCCTCCCAATCCCCAAAGCCCCTCTCCTGGCCCTTCCCTTCCTCTCCGCACAGAGCTAGGCGATCCTTGCTTTGCTCCTGCCTTCCCCTCCTGACTCCCAGAGGCCTAGAATAATAGAATCATAGAGTTGGAAGAGACCATAAGGGCCATCCAGTCCAACCCCGTTCTGCCATGCAGGAATCAAAGCATCCTCGACAGATGGCCATCCAGCCTCTGTCCCACCCAAGGGAACAGCCACTGCTAAACCTCATAGGAGGCGTGTGGTCGTAGTGGGGGCCTCCTTGCTGAGGGATACAGAAGCAGTGATTTGTAGGCCTGACAAGATGCCTCGAGAGGTGTGTTGTCTTCCAGGGGCAAAGATCTGTGATGTGACAGAGAGGCTGACAAGACTGGTCAAGCCTACTGACCAATACCCCTTCCTTTTGGTCCACGTGGGAACCAACGATACTGCAAGACACAGCCTGCAGAACATCAAAAGGGATTACGAGGCGCTTGGTAGGAAGCTGAAAGGAATGGATGTACAGGTTGTCATCTCATCTCTTCTGCCAGTCGAAGGGCACAGTCCAGGAAGGGAGAGGAAAATAGCGGATGTGAACAACTGGCTCCGCAGATGGTGCCGCCGAGAACGATTTGGATTCTTTGATCATGGGCTGCAGTTCCATGAGGGACTTCTTGCAACCGACGGGTTGCATCTCACGCCAGTTGGAAGAAATGTTTTTGCCAACAGTCTCAAGAACTTGATCAGGAGGGCTTTAAACTGATTTCCGAGGGGAAGGGAGACAATATTAAGGAAGGCGAAAGGGATGGCGAAAATAGTCAATCTGACATAGAGGAAACAAGAAAAAAAGTGCAAGGACCCAACAGTGGGAGGCAAAAAAACTTGCACAGGCAGAAAGTAAAAAGAACCCATGGTCTGCGGTGTCTCTAAATGCACAGAGCATGGGAAATAAGCAAGATGAACTCGAACTCCTAGTACAACAAAGCAAATATGATATAATAGGCATCCCTTGGAGTGTAGTGGAGTCTCCTTCCTTGGAGGTCTTTAAGCAGAGGCTAGATGGCCATCTATTGGGGATGCTTTGATTGGATTTCCTGCATGGCAGGGGGTTGAACTGGATGGCCCGTGTGGTCTCTTCCAACTCTATGATTCTAAAGGAAGGGGATTCCACCAAAATCCCCGAGGGAGTTTGTTCCACTGTCAAACAGCCCTTACTGTTAGGAAGTTCCTCCTAATGTTGAGGTGGAATCTCTTTTCTTGCAGTTTGCACCCATTGTAACATGTTCTAGTCTCTGGAGCAGCAGAAAACAAGCTTGGTCTCTCCTCAATATGAAATCCCTTCAAATATTTAAACAGGTCTATCATATCACATCTTAACCGTGTCTTCTCCAGGCTAAACATCCCCAGCTCCCTAAGGCGTTCCTCATAGGGCATGGTTTCCAGACCCTTCACCATTTTAGTTGCCCTCCTTCGGACACGCTCGTTTCTCAAAATCCTTTTTGAATTGTGGTGCCCAGTATGCAGGTGAGGCCTGACCAAAGCGGAATAGAGTAGCACTATTACTTCCCTTCATCAAGACACTATACTTTTATTGATGCAGTCAAAAATCGCATTGGCCTTGTTATCTGCTGCATCGCACTGTTGACTCATGTTCAACTTGTGGTCTACTTGGACATCTCTAAGACAGGTATGGGCTACTGTTGGGAATTGGGGGGGGGTCACATTGGTCCCCAGGGTATCTCAGGGGCAACCGCACATTATATTGCCTTAAAATAGGAATAATGTTTTGCCCCTCAGTATCCCATTGCATCCCTTTGGGGAAGTGGAGGCCATTTTGACACTGTTGGGCCTTCTCTGAGCCATTGCAGGGCCAAGGGAGGTATTTTCCCCAAGAAGCCTCTTCACAGCCTCAAAAGCCTGGAAGAGGGCCAAAAAGGGAGGAAACATACTGAGAGATGTGCTGACTACCATTTCATGCAGAAATGCATTAATCCCCATGCTTTCTTCCCACAAAATCCTAGAATTGGTGTGATATCTGGTGGCAGAACTAAGTTTCAAAATTAAAAAGTCCTTTGCTTGCACCAAAAGGTTTAGTGAGAAACTCAGGCAGAAGTGTCCATTAACACATCTAAGCAGTCTCTGAAGCATCAAAACCTTTTCCCTCCGTCGTTAAGTACCTTCACACTCCTCCCTTTTCCTCCCCCTTCAGCCCCTAAACAGCCCGGCTGCCAAGGTACCTCTTGCCTTCTTCTTCCACCGTTCACATACGCCTCTCCCCCGGGGGCATGTCTGCCACCCAAAGCTCACAAACCAGTCAGTTAAGAGCCTCCACAACTGTTTCCTTTCTCCAAGGGGTTCTAGGCCCCACTATCCTTACGAACTACTTGAAACTACTAGCATTTAAACTACTAACAATTCCCCCCTAAACCCCAATACCATTCCGGATGAAACACAGAAGTTGGTTCTGACAATTGGCAGTTTACAATAGGATATTTAGTATCCTTATAAAGTGGAGAGCAATAGTGCCTCACTAAACTACAAATTCAAATATTCTACAGATGTTGCTATCACAATTAAACTATGCTTGAAATGGATCTAGAACTCCTAGTAGACAACAAGTTGAACACGGGTCAACAGTGTGATGTGGCAGTTAAAAAGGCCAATGTGATTCTAGGCTGCATAATTATGAGTGTATTTCTAGATCAATGGAAGTAATAGTGCCACTCTATTCAGCTTTGGTCAGGCATCACTTGGAATAATCCTGTGTCCAGTTCTGGGCTTCACAATTCAAAAAGGATGTTGACAAGCTGGAACATGCCCAGAGGAGGGCAACCAAAATGTGAAGGATCTGGAAACCATCAAGCCCTATGAGGAGCGGCTTAGAGAGCTGGGTATGTTTACCCTGGAGAAAAGAAAATTAGCAGCGGATATGATATCCATGTTTAAATATTGGAAAGGGTCGTATTGAGGATGGAGCAAGCTTGCTTTCTGCTGCTACAGAGAAAAAGAGACACCACAATGGATGCAACATTAGGAGGAACTTTGGGACAGTAAGAGCTCTTTGACAGTGGAATATACTCCCTTAGAGTTTGGTGGAGTCCTCTTCTTTGGAGGTCTTTAAACAGAGGCTGGATGGTGCTTGGAATGTGTATTCCTGCATGGCACAAGTGGGTTGAACTGGATGGCCCTTGTGATCTATTCCAACTCTATGATTCTATAATACTAGTGGATTATGGTTCCTTACCCACAGAGACCACATTCTCATAATTCTCCATCATTATATAATTGTACATAAGTCTCTGCTTCTTCGTCAGCAGTTTCCATTCGTCCTCAGTGAAATATATCGCCACATCCGCAAAGGTCACCTGCAACAGAAAATAGCCCTCATCCAGTGAGTAACTAAGCAAAAGGGGAGGAAAGCACATGGTGCCTCCAAATATTATTTGATCACTTTAGAATTCAGTCCAGAAAATAAACTTTAAATTTTGTCAGCAAGAAAAAAGCTACTGCCTTTGAAATCCAGTTTGTCTTGAATCTTTTCAATATAATATACAGTACAATACACTGAGGTGGGTTACAGACCGCCATTAGGGACGTCCTGAGGACATCCCAGTTTGAAAAAGGGGTGTCTCTTCTAGACTCCCCTACTCCTATTACAGACAGAGTCCGTAACAAATGGCGGCGCCGCCATATTGACGTAGCGGACGGTCTGCGTCCACACGTCACGCCCCGGAAGTGATGTTGCGAGTGCGTGACTAGCACCTCGCGACGTCTTTTCCAGGGCCCAGGAAGGAGCGCGATTTCCATGCTCCTTCCTCGGAGTGTCCGGGACCCGCGCGGTTTGGCCACTGCGGCTCCCGGCCACTGCAAGCGGCGGCGGCGGGAGACCGCTGCAATCCAGCGGTCTGTAATGCGCCAATATAAGTTAGGCCATGCCGGGGATATTGATGATGGATTAGGATACTGACTATCCCAACACATACAGTACATTTAGCCACCAAAGAATTATGGTACATTTAGAAATTTCTTGCCACATTTCGGAGGCAAATGTCATAGAATCATAGAATTGTAGAGTTGGAAGAGACCACTAGGGCCATCCAGTCCAACCCCCTGCCATGCAGGAAATCCAAATCAAAGCATCCCTGACAGATGGCCATCCAGCCTCTGTTTAAAGACCTCCAAGGAAGGAGACTCTATCACCCTCCGAGGGAGTGCATTCCACTGTCGAACAGCCCTTACTGTCAGGAAGTTCCTCCTAATGTTGAGGTGGAATCTCTTTTCCTGTAGCTTGCATCCATTGTTCCGGGTCCTTTTCTCTGGAGCAGCAGAAATCAAGCTTGCTCCCACTTCAATAGGACTTCCTTTCAAATATTTAAACAGGGCTATCATATCACCTCTTAACCTTCTTTTCTCCAGGCTAAACATCCCCAGCTCCCTGAGTCGTTCCACATAGGGCATGGTTTCCAGACCCTTCACCATTTTAGTCGCCCACCTTTGGACACGCTCCAGTTTCTCAATGTCCTTTCTGAATTGTGGCGCCCAGAACTGGACACAATATTCCAGGTGGGGCCTGACCAGAGCAGAATACAGTGGCACTATTACTTCTCTTGATCTAGACACTATACTTTTATTGATGCAGCCTAAAATTGCATTGGCCTTTTTAGCTGCCGCATCACACTGTTGACTCATGTTCAACTTGTTGTCTACTTGGACTCCTAGATCCCTTTCACAAGTAGTTTCATTCACCCAGGTGTTCCCCATCCTATATCTGTGCATTTTATTTTTCCGCCCTAAGTGCAATACCTTACATTTCTCCGTGTTGAATTTCATTTTGTTAGCTTTGGCCCAACTTTCCAGTCTATTCAGGTCATTTTGAATCTTGATCCTGTCCTCTGGGGTATTAGCTATTCCTCCTAATTTGGTGCCATCTGCAAATTTGATACATATGCTCCCAATTCTGTCATCCAAGTCATTGATAAAGATGTTGAATAACACTGGGCCCAGGACAGAGCCCTGTGGGACCCCACTGGTCACTTCTCTCCAGGATGAAAATGAGCCATTGTTGAGCACTCTTTGGCTTCGGCCGGTCAACCAATTACAAATCCATGTAACAGTTGCCTTGTCTAGTCCATATTTTACAAGCTTGTTTGCAAGAATGTCATTTTTATAAAGCAGTTCTGGGGAGCACTTTGGGCTTGAGGGTCACTGGACCCACCCCATATTTAGTTCCAGAGAAGTTATCCCATAGCCCACAATATTTCACAGATTGGAAGACACATGTGGACAAGCAAACCAGAAGGCAGTGAAGATAGCCAAAGTTGTTTATGAGGAAGATCACACAAGCTAGAAAGGGCACAGCAGTTTGCATTTGTTTCAGCCTCCTGGGAAGGGCCATATCCTGTCTCCTTCTTTCCTCTCCTTTCCCCACTTTTGAGTTGATGGGCTGCAAACTCAATTGCACTCAGGAACTGAAGTGAGCTGAGAAGGGGGAAAGTAGGAGGAGGAAAGACCAACGGGACATTTTTAAAAGCCCCTGAAAAAGTGGGGTGACAGAGGATTAACCAGGACTCTCTCTGCCAAACTCCGACAGTATGTGATTTGCTTCCTTTCATAAATTGGCCCAGCAACGATACAGATGAAGCTTTTAGAATAGTGACTCACCGAAGAGTTGTTGTACCTCAGCAGCCTCTTTCGGTTGGAGCCTAACTCCCTCCGCTTGGCCTCTGTGTCGGCCATCAGGTGGGCAGGGGGTCCTGGTGGCCCTGCACTTGGTCACTTCCAGCAAGAGAGGCCCAAAGCCCTGTACAAGGAGACTGAGACGATGTTCCTGAGAAAAGAGACCAGTGTTAGGATTGGCTTGGCAAGAAACCCTGCAGCACTCAAAGACACAGAGAAGAGCATCTTGCTGGTGACATACGCAGGTGACATATGCCTCCTTTGGGCCGATGCAGAGGTGGGCATCCCTCCCTCTGCACCAAACAAAGCCTTCTGGACCTAGCATAGATTCACTGCAGCTCCCCTACACAAGAGATACTCCATGCCTTCTTGGAGTGGAGGGGGATTAGGGGATGGGGAATTGGAGAGGGCCTTGATTATGTCCCTGTAGCTAGATGTGAAATGAGTGCATCATAAAAGAATAAATACATGAATCATCTGCTGAAACCTCCAGAGGTCTCCAGTGGTTTTCCCCATCATCATCCCCTTTCCCAAGAAGGCTGCTTCCGCACTATAGAAACAAGGCACTTTGACACCGCTTTAACCACTCAGTGCGATGGAATCTTGGGATTTTACCTTTGGACACTTAGCCTTCTCTGCCAGAGAGCTCTCATGCCAAAGAAAAACTACAAATCCCAGGATTCCACAGGATGGAACCAGGAGAGTTAAAGCAGTTTTGAACTGGATTATTTCTGCAGTGCAGATACAGCCTGAGTCAGTTGTACAAGGGTAGAAGCACCCAATTCTTGTTTTTACTCTCATAATAATGGCTTTCCTTTAAAAAATAAGTAGTTTGTTTTAGTCTCTCATCGTTATTTTTCTTGTTCTTGTTTGTTTGTTTCATTCTTGGTAATATGAGATGGTCTAGTTTGTCTCCTTCCTTCTCGCCTGAAAATCTCATAATAAGGAAACTGGGGAAACTTTTAAAACCTCCCAAAGGAGGTACTTTTGGCCTTTTTTGGGGGACAAGCCTCCTCTTAGAAGCCAAAGCCCAATGTTTGTGAAGAAGAATAAGGCTTGTGTTAAAACTATCCTCCCCATTTCTCATCCCTTTTAAAACCCAGAAGGAGCAGAGCTTTGTAATAAGAAAACCCTCTCAGAAAAGACACACAAGAGACACACAAAGAGACACACATCCTTCCTTTTGGCCCAAGGAGCCTGGCCTCCTTCTGACTCTGGAGCCTCAGGAGAGAAAGAGAGGCCTCTGTTCAACTGAGGCCTCAGAGAAGGTTCAGGAACAATATTCCCCACAGTCACAAGCAACACAAAATGGCCGTCGGAACACAAAATGGCTGCCTCTGCCTGAGCGCTTGGCAGTTTGAGGCCTTCAGGGAACCCAAAATGGAGGGTGAAAGGGCCCCAAAGTCAGAAGGGACCCCAAACAGCATTTCCAAACCTTAACAACACCTAAAATCTTTCCTGATGCTATAATTCAGAGACTCACAGAGATGCTCTTTATAAATACGTCTTTACATGTCTTTATAAATAAATAAAATTTAATAACACTAATGCTACTACTAATAATAGTAATAATAAGTTACAACCAGGAGATTTCTCCCTGTGGCTTCTCCCCCAGAGGCCTCTGCGTATGCTCAGGAGCCCCTTCTTCTTCTTCTCCTTCTTCTGCAGAATCCTCCAGAGGTCTCTCTGCTCCTCCTCCTCCTCCTTAGGCTCTTCCTCTAAGCCTTTCTCCTATTCCTCCCCCTCCTCCTCCTCAGGTCCTTCTTCTAAACCTTCCTCCTCTTCTTCCTCAGCCCCTTCCTGTAAGCCCTTCCTCTTCCTCCTGCTCCTCCTCAGGCCCTTCCCCTAAGCCTTCCTCCTCCCCCTCTTCTTCTAAGCCCTCCTCCTCCTCAGGCCCTTCCTCTAAGCCTTCCTCCTCCTTTTCCACCCAGACTTTGGGGGGACAATTGTGTGCCTTCAATTCCTTCCTGGGGATCCTAAGGCAACACTGTCACAGGAGTCTCTTTGTAGATTTTGTTGAAGGGAGTTTACCATTGCCATCCTTTGAGGCTGAGAGAGTGTGCCTTGGGGGCTTGGGGAGTGCTGCATACCTTGAACTCGTGTCTAGTGACCCTATTCCCAGGGTTTCCTTGCCTTCAGGTTTGCCTTCGACTTTGCCCTTTGTCTTCCTCTGAAGGTGAGAGAGTGTCTGCTGCCCAAGGTTCCCCTGCAGTGGGTTTCATGGCCCAGAATGGATTGCATTTCCATCAAGTAGGGGTGTGTGTGTGTGTGTTGTGTGCCTTCCAGTTGGCCATTGGTCTTCCTCTGAGGCTGAGAGAGTGTGACTTACCCAAGGTCACCCATTTTATATAATGGGACTTAAGCACCCATGGATTTTGCTATCCAAACCAAATCCCAAAGGATACCAAGGGCCCATTGTTTTTCCATCTTTTTTTGAAAACAGCAAAGCAGATCTTGCTTGCCTGATCTTTGCATGTTCAAGAGCAGTGTTGGGCAAATGCTAAGAGCTGCCTTGTGAGGTTAGGAAGAGGGTCCTGGAAAACAGTCCTCTTCCTCTGGACCCACAGACTCAGAAAGACATGGGCCCCCCATTCAATGGGACCCCTTTCTTTGAGGCTGCCCTAGGTCTAGGAGGGTCTCTCAGGAGAGATTGGGAAAGTCAGCCTTTGAGGAGCTCTGGTCCTTAAAGGTTAATATCTCTAGGCTTTGCTGAGAGGGCAACATTTGGGATTTGGGCAGATCCAGGCTGCAGGGCTCTCTCAGATCCGGTTCAAAAATACTGCAGAAATGATAATGGTGATGATGATGATGATGATGATGAATCTTCCCTTCAAACCCACAGAGCCTTGTGGACACTCAAATAGTAACAGAGGTCAAAAACACATTGCAGAAATAATCCAGTTTGCAGAAATAAACCACTTTAACTGCCCTAGTTCAGTACTTGGGAATCCTGGGAATTGTAGTTTATTATTGCATCTGATCTGTCTGACAGAGAAGGCTAAATATCTCACAAAACTACAGTTCCCAGAATTCCCTAGCATTCAGCCAGACAGTTAAAGCAACCCTGAACTTGGACCATTGTTAGCGGTTGGCTTGGAGCCTGAATAGGGTTCTAGAAGGATGGTGGCTTTGGTCGTTGGCTGCTTATGAAGAAAGGCTCCGTCTGGGTTTCCTTGGCAGGAAAGGAAAGGAAAGGTGGGTGCCTGGAGAGACCCCTAAATTTGGTTCCTTTGTGAGAATGCTGACTGAGGGGGAAGAGAAGGGAGATGGATTTGGTCCCCAGGGAGGCCCCCGGTCAGGCAAGGCAGGCAGGGCAGGCCACACAACATTCGCTAACTCCCAAGTCAAATCCTGGTTTCCCTTCTTTTGTCCAGGACCTAAACTTGGACCAGAAAGGATCAGGTTTTATTTGCTTTCTTCTCCTGTAACAGGTGTTTTTCCTTGCCCTTTTTACACGTGGCAGTAAAGAAACAATACAGCAGGGCCTGGCATTGAGCTTCCAGTTTTCATGCATGATCTTCAGACAGGAGATGAATCTGCCTCTTCTCCATTTTGGAAGGAACCCAATTCCAGGAAAGAGGAAAGGTCAGATGTGATGTGAGAGCAGTAGCTTATTATAATTTGTGAGGCTTGGTTAATTGGTTTCTTCAACTAGACAAATTGCAGGGGTCTATGGATTGGTTTAGTTTCTTGCTTTCACTCAGTTGTGGTGGTACAAGGGCTCACTACTATACTCTGCATTCGCCATCTGGCAAGAAAGAAGGAGGCTAAATTAAATGCCTTTTATCCTTAGTTTTTTGTGGCTTTTTTGGGTTATGTGGCCATGTTCTAGAAGAGTTTCTTCCTGACATTTCGTCAGCATCTGTGGCTGGCATCTCTGAAGATGCCAGACACAGATGCTGGCGAAACATCAGAAGAAACTCTTCTAGAACGTGGCCACAAAGCCCAAAAAACCCACAAAAAGCTATGGAAGCTGGCCATGAAAGCCTTCGACTTCACGCTTTTTATCCTGTCTCTCCTAGCAAGTGAGAAAGAATAATTCTCTCATTTCCTCTTTATCTGGGAACAGACCTTTAAAAATTTCTCTTTTCATTTCTACACAGGAAAGTATATTGAGTAGATCTGAATGACAAACTGTGAGCGACTGTGGTTAGTAATTTATGCATTAGGCTGAATGAGATCGATAGAGGCCCTGCCCCAAGTCCTAGGTTTTAGCTCACAAACCTCAGGACCTGAATTCATAACCCTATAAGAGAGATGGAGGAACACCAGAAAGTAGGCAACCAAAGTCCTATACATATTATCCAATTGTACCAGTTTGGTGTCATGTTACCAGCTGTGGATCCACCCCAGAGAACCCTGGGAATGGTGTGCTTAGAACTGGATGCTTGGTAGAGAGCCCCAGTGCAGTCCTTCATGAGGGTTGCTATATAATTCTAAGTACCTGAAAGATGAAATCCAAGGATTCTGTTGGACAGAGTCCTAGAAGTTTCATGGTGTCAAAGTGCTAGGTTTGGGCAATGGATACAACCCAGGTGCCAAAAGTGACCCATGGCAATTCTGGACAGACTCATTCAGTCTCTGTCTCTATTGGTGGAGGGCTATTTACACCAAGAAACCCATAGATCTTAAAAGATCTCCAGTTTATTTATTTTATTTATATACATCCATCATTTCTCCCAATATAGGGACTCAGGGTGCCTAACAGCAAATTTAATACAGTACAAATTCAAAACAGTGCAAAGACATTAAAATTATAACAATTTTTTTAAAAAAATTAAATCATTTATACAGTTGGACTTTGAAAATAGTAAATTGCATCAAGAACCACATACAAACCTTGACCTCTGAATTGTAGCTCAAACCATATCTCTCTTTTGCTTAGGATCCAGCCCTTGAGGCATCAGCATTTCCAGAAAGGAGAGAAAGTGGAAGTGTGAAATATTATTTGTTTGGAGGAAGTGTTTATCCAGATTCTGTCCTGTAAAACTATTAGAGCCCCCTTTGATGCTGTCTTTGATTCAGAACATATGATTTTAAGGCATTTTATACTTCTATCTCCATTGAATAAACCTTTGAATTCTTTGAGACATTCTGTTTTCCTGGCTGCCCATCCCAAGAGTATGAAACATAGCCCTAGTTATGATGAATCATTCTTTTTCTTAATGAGGATACGGAGCGAGAGTCACAGGATCCCCACTCCTGGCGTAAGACCTGGCCCAGTTCGTTGGAGAGATTTGATGTACTTAATGTTAGAGCCAGACTGGGAGGTTTTGGGAGTCCCTGTCCCTCCAAAAGTAACTTTTCCAAGAGCAGTCTATGTCTCCCTTCCAAAGGCCAGCAATGGATGGAGAAAGAGGCCTTGGGAAGCAGAGGAGAGCTTGGCTTGACCCCCAAGGACTCTCCCTTGAAGGTTTCCATCTCTCTAGGAAACGGAGGAGCCTGGGAGGGAGACTGAGGACTAGGGCATGCTGGGAAAAGCTTCAGGGCGAGCTTATGGGAGCAAATGTGGAACTTTGCTTTCTCCTCCCGATTACTTTCCTGCTCTCTTTTGACAGGCTTGAAGACAAGACAAGGTAAGCTCAATGGTGGAAAAGACTGCAAAAGCCATCTTCTCTGTATGTTCCATGCTCACCTCCATGGCACCTTAGGAGTAAGCAAGTTTCCACTGGGGGCAGCAGTCAAAAGACAAAATCCAAAATGGGGAGTGGTCTTTGAGATCCTGATGGTCCTCTGAGTGGAAAATGCCAGCCCCTGAAACCAATCCTGGCCAGCTTTTAGGAAAGTGCCCTCAAGGTTTGGTCCAAATGGCTCTCAGCCCCTTGCAGACTGTCCCTTCCCTGAACCTTGCTCTCCTGGAGGCTCAGAGGGGATTCTGGGGGCATGGGCACCTCCTCTTCTTAGGGACCCTCAGCCCCAGGTTCAGCTGACAAACGGCCATTAGCCCATGAGGAACCCCCATTCCTCGCTCTGTCCTGGCACATGCCTTAGGAAACCTCTTCCATGGGAATTTGGGAGCTCCTAATCTTAGTGGAAATGGGAACCTCTGGAATCCTCCTATTCTTCCCATCCAGGAAAGAAGGGATAGTTATCAATCTCTTCCAAGGAAAAGAGGTGTTGTTGTTGTTGTTGTTGTTGTTGTTGTTGTTGTAATAACAGGGCTCCAGTCAATGGAGGTCTTCTTCAGGCAGTAAAGGGAGGTTTATGCAAACGCAGAATGACATCACTGCTACGGAAGGCTCACTTGACCAATCTGAGAGCAAGATAAAGGTTCTTCTGGAAGCTTCCGTGAGAAGGAGATATAAGGCCTGAGAGACCAAGAGACAGTTGGGGGAATTGTGTCAGTTGGAGATCGAGAGAGAGAGAGAGTTAAAGAGCGGATCTTGGAAGTTAGTCTCAGAATTGGACGTTTGGGTTTATTTGGTTTTTTAATAACTTATATGGACTGAATATTATATACTTACAAATATTGTACCTGTAACATTCCTAATATCTTGTATGACTTATATTTTAGTTATATTTTGCTATTTATAATACATACCTCCTTGGAGCATCTACTACTCGACACTCATTTTACACATATCTTGGCTCAGTTGATGCTTGAGAAGACCAGTAAAGGAGGAGAAACAAGGTTCCTTAACTGGTCCCAGTGTAGGTTAAGGGAAGTCCTTTTATAATTCACTGGATGCTGGCAGCGTGATGAGTTTAAGAGTCTGCTGGGCTAAGAGCCATAAGAGGGCCGCAGTTTGGCTTCTTGGACCACAGGAGATCATCCCAAGGGCAGAGGCAGTTGGAGAAGTTGTTGAACAATTAATTAAATTAATAGGAGATTGCTGGAATGTTAATCTGGAAAGAGATACGTCTTGGTTGCCTTTTTAAAGCCTTAAAGACTGGTGATATATCAGATCTCTTCCAGAGGCTATTTCTTAACTTGGAAGTGACAGAAGAGGAGGTCCCCTGGGTAAATGCAGCCAGCCTACTTTTTAATAGTAAGACTTTACCAGATGCCCTCAATGTGTGGGGCAGATTGTATGGGAGAAAGGGATCCCATAAGTAAGCTGGGCCCAAGCCATGAAGGGCTTTAAAGGTTATAACCAAGATTTTGTATTATTCCCGGAATTTAACAGACAACTAGTGAAGAGACTTTATTATAGGTTTAATATGGTCACCTCTAGATCTTCCAGTGACCACTTTGGCTGCCATATTTTGAATTAGATGAAGTTTCTGGACTTGGTTGAAGGGTAGCCCTTTGTAGACCGCATTGCAGAAGTCAAGACGTGAGGTTACCAGCGCATGCATAATAGTTTTTAGGTCTTCAGGTTCCAGGAAGGGACACAGTTGGTGTATCAACTGAAACTGATATCAGGCACTCTTGGCCATAGCATCTATCTAAGTTGACATCTGGAGCGACGGTTCCAGGAGCACCCCCAAACTGCAAATACCGTCCTTTAGGGGAAGTGTGACCCTGTCCAGGACCGGTTGGCAAACCTCCATACCTGGGTTAGGATATCCTAATCCTGGGATAACTGGATTCAGTTTTAATCTGTTTTTCCTCATACAGCCCATTACTTTCTCAAGGCATTCATTTAGAGGGGAGATGCCTTCCTTTGTTGACGCTGAGGTCTGCAGCATGGAGAGATATATCCGGGTGTCACCAGCAACTGATAGCACCCCAGATGATCTCTCACAGAGGTTTCATGTAGATGTTAAAGTGCATTGGGGACAGGATGGCACTCTGCGGGATGCCAAATTTAAGCTCCCTTTAGGAGAAGCAACTTCCCCCAAGCATCACCATCTGGAATCTGCCGAATGCAGTGCCCCCGAACCCCAATTCCCTCATGCTTTCCAGAAGGATGCCATGATCGATGGTACTGAAAGCCACTGAGAGATCCAAAAGGATCAACAGGGCCACACTTCATCTGTCAATACTCAAGCAGAGATCATCTACTAAGACGACCATAGTAGTCTCGACTCCATATCCCATCCTGAAGCCAGTTTGAAATGGGTCCAGATAATCTGCTTCATCCACGACCGCTTAGACTTGAAGAGCAACTGCCCTCTCATCACCTTGCTTAGAAATGGAAGATGGGAGACCGGTCTGTAATTGTTCATGTCCAAGAGATATAGAGAAGGCTTCTTCAGAAGCGGCTGTTCCACTGCTTCTTTTAAGCAAGATGGAAAATAGCCCTCCGTAAGAGATGCATCTATAATATATCTCAGGTGAGTCCTAAGTGCATCTCCTCCTTGGAGGACCAGCCATGAAGAGCAAGGATCAAGAGGGCAAGTTGTATTCTTCACACTTCCAAGGAGCTTGTCCACATCCTTGGTGCTCACAGATTCAATTTGATCCAGTATGATCTTATTCACAGAGTCACTGGACACCTCACCTATAGTTTCTGCAAAAACGTTGGAGTCTAAGTTGGCTCTTATCTGAGAGATTTTATCTACGAAATGGCCATTTAAAGCGTCACAGTGAGCTGTGGAAGGTTCTCAGAATGGACTCCGGGGGGCAGGCGACTGGATCGGTTCCCAGATGCTTCCCCTCCACCTCAGGACTCCCTTTATGTTTCTCTTCCCTTGGCAGTTTCCCTCTTTCCTTTCTTCCTCCTCCTCATTTAACCTAAATCCCATCAAGGGGTCCAAGGACCTTTCAGCATGTTCCCAGAAGTGGGGGGGAGACCATCTTCCTGGTACTGAGGGTCTCTCTGTTGACCCTCCTCTGCAGGGTTGTTGTGAAGGGAAAGGTATATATTTGGAATGTGTGTGTCTGCCTAAAACGGATCCTGTGGGCTTCTATACCTAGTTTGCAGGTTGCCAGGGGGATGTCCCTCTCCCCAGAAGGGGCTTTGAGGTCCCTCTGTCTGCCTCCTCTTGGCTTTGGCCTAGATTTGGGCTCTTCCCTCTCCCCCCAGACAGAGCCCCCTTCCCCTAGGACCCCAGGAAAACTCCTCCCCCCCAAAAATGTTGTTTCCAATGGTATTGAACCCTCTCATGTGTGATACTTTTTATTTGTCACAAAAATCTTTTGACTGGGGGCCTCCCTTCTTCTGAACCCCATCTCAGCCCCTCCCAGAGATGAAAAGGGTGCCCCCTTCCTGGAAAGCAAAAAGGAGGGCCTAGCTAAGCCAAATTTCTCCCCAAATGAGTAATCAGAAGGGAGGGTCTGTCTCTGCCCCACTTTCCAGAAGGGAGGGCGGTCCTCAAAGCTCTTTCTATTTTTAGATCACCCTGCCCCCTCCCTCCATGGACATGCCTCTCCCCAAGGGTCCCCCTAACTCCTTTACTCATAATAAGCCCCACTATGTACCGTACCTGAGCACCAAGGAATCCCCAAGGAAGGGGAAGGGAAGGAGGGAGGGAGGGAGGGAGAGGAGGCCTGGCAGGGCCCCTGCCTTTGTTTGGGGGGGAGCAGAGGGGTTTTCTTTCTTCTTATAACCCCCCCCCCAAAGAATACTCCAGAAGACCCTCCCAACATACCTCCAAATGAAGGAAGGCTCCCCCCACTTCCCTCCAACCCTCAGAATAGAGGACTATTAGAGAAGCAATGGCTTCAGGGGCTGAGGCTGCACATGCACACATGCCCCCAAAGCCCCCTCCATAGCATATGGAGGAATCGCCAAGGCTTTGCTGCTGGTGCTGCTTATTCCGCTGGTGGCCTTTGAAGGAAGGGAAAGAGTGCGCCAGGGGTTCAGCAGCCTCCCCTCCCTCCCTCCGTCTGAGGAGAGTTGGAGGAGGTCAGAATGGAGCCCAAGGTAAGAAGCTAGACTCAGGAGGGAAAGGAAGGTTTTGCTTTGTACATACAGCTCTGTCTGTCTATGTTGTTGTTGTTGTTGTTGTTGTTGTTGTTGTGTGTGTGTTTGCTTCTTGTGGCTGGGAATGGAGCTGAGGACTGAAGAGAGAACAAAGTGTCAGTTTTGTGCAAATTCTGAACTTATGTGCATCAAAGGGTCCAGTGTGCTGAAATAGCAAAGAACTTTATTGAGAACACATAGTCAGAAATTCAGATTTTAAGTCAGAACTGCCCTCCCCAAGCCAAAGAATACATTAAAACCCCAAAACCTAAACATCCACCCTCTTCCAAACATAGCCCCCACCTCCAATTCCCACAGTCTATGCCCCACAGGTAACAAGGCCCCCTTTGCCTTTCCCAGAAACTAGACCCCTTTCTGGTAATACCAACCCACAACATTCTTCAGCCAACATCCCACAAATCCCAAATGCTATCATTCCCATTTACTATTCTAGCCGGCTGCAACAAATCCCACCCCTCTGTCTAGCTAACCTATACCACAACCCATAATCCCCAGCCAAGTTTATAATTAAAAGCAATGATCTAGACTAATAACAACAAAAACCTAAACTTAACACAATATAAAGTTAAAAGAGATATATGGACAGACAAACCTAACACACAAAATCAAAAGGGTCTTTTCTTATCACAACTGGATAGAACATATATTTTTGTATTCCTTCTTGACTTCTTCTTAGTTCACTGCTGGGATTTGTGTGGCTTCTCTTCTGTGTGGATTCTTTGATGTCTCACTTGGTGTGACTTCAAAGTAAAACATTTCTCACAACACTGGCATTTGTATGGCTTCTCTCCTGTGTGGACTCTCTCATGAATCAAATGTTCATCTGTAAAGAAGGACAATGACAGATGAGAGTGAAAATCAGAGTTAAGAGAGGAGGGTGTTACCCCATGATTTAGCCCTCATTGACCCCTCCTTATTAGAGATTAAATTAATAAAGTTGCTGTTGAGATCTCAGGCTGATCCTCCTTTCCTGAAGGATTTAGATGGGACTATTGTCACTTCAGACTGGTGCTCCATACCTGAAGGAATGAGACCGGCCCATTGCCTCAGGCTGATGCTCGTTCCCTGAGAGATAGAGACTGGCCCATTGTGACTTCAGTCTGATGCTCCAGACCTGAAGGATTAAGATGGGACTATTGTGACGTCAGGCTGATGCTCCTTTCCTGAAGATTGAGACTGGCCCATTGTGATCTCAGACTCAAGCTCCTTGCCTTAAAGATTTAGATAGGACTATTATGAGTTGAGGCTGGTGCTCTTTACCTGAAGGATTGAGACTGGCCCATTGTGACTTCAGCCTGAAGCCCCTTCTCTGAAGGATTGAGAATGGCCCATTGTGACCTAAGGCTGATGCTCCTACCCTCATGCGTTGAGTCTGCCCATTTTGATTTCAGGCTGATGCACCTTGCCTGAAGTATTCAGATGGCGCTATTGTGACTTCTTCAGGTTGCTGCTCCTTACCTTAAGCATTGAGACTGTCCCATTGTAATCTCAGAATCAGAGAATTAGAGACTCATAGAGTTGGAAGAGACCACTGGGGCCATCCAGTCCCCCCTGCCATGGAGGTACTCTCAATCAAAGCATAGTGAGAGATGGCCATCCAGCCCCTATTTAAAAACCTCCAAGGAAGGAGACTCCAATACACTCTGAGGAAGGAGTGTGTCCCAATGTCCCTCCTAATGTTGAGGTGGAATCTCTTTTCCTGGAGCTTGCATCCATTCCTCCGGTTCTTGTTCTCTGGAGCAGCAAAAAACAAGCTTACTCCCTGCACAATATGGCATCCCTTCAAATATTTAAACAGGGCTGTCAGATCACCTCTTAACTTTTACTTCTCCAGGCTAAACATCCACAGTTCCCTAAGTCGTTCCTCATAGGATATGGTTTCCAGACCCTTGACTATTTTAGTCGCCCTCCTTTCGACACACTCCAGTTTCTCAACATCCTTTTTGAATTGTGGGGCCCAGAACTGGACACAATATTCCAGGTGGGGCCTGACCAGAGTAGAATAGAGTTGGGACTATTACTTCCCTTCAGCTAGACACTATACTTCTATTGATGCAGTTGTATTGCTTCTTCGCGTCTCTTGCTTGGACTATTTCACTTTCTGCCTTTCCAGAAGATCGTTCATCTCCTTGAATTTCATTTCCCTGTTTCATAATTAGTGTGAGTGTATTCATCCTTTGTTCACAGTCCATCATTCCTGCTTTTACTCCTGTTCCTGAATCTGCTCCTCCTTGTCCTTTGGTTTTCTCACCCTTTTCTTCTCCTTGCTTCACTGGGAGTCTACTTGAAGGAGGAGCCATTTTTTTAAGGGGGCTTCTTAACAGTTCTGTTTGTTCCAATCTAGAGAGTCTTCCAAAAGCTCTGTCTGAAGGTTTGTCTTTCTTCTCAGTCTGTCTTAGACCTCTCTTCCAAAGCTTTCCCCCAAATATTTTTGGCCTTTTGGACATGTATTTAGTATTTACTCTGTCTTATACACCTCCCAGTTCCCTCCTTCTCCATCTTGGCTTTAAAGCAGCTAAAAGGGGGTTCCCCCCTGCCCCTTTTAAACAGTGAAGAGTGAACAGTGCTCCTATCTCCTTTTATCTCCTCTCATTCAAGCTACTCTCCATTTATAATTTGTGGGTGAATTCCACCCCAATTTAAGGCAGTTACAAGGCTGAGTTCCTGATCTCAAAGTCCTTTTTAAGAGCCTCTAGCTGCCTCTTTTGTCTTTTTAATGGCGGACAGCGTTCCTCCGTGATTTTCCGTCCCACACAAAATGAAAGTAAAATATTTTAAGTCTGCTCTTGAGATAATAATGAGGGTTTTTTTAACCTTCTTATGTTCCTTATATCCTCTTGTTATGGATCCATCTCAAAGAGCCAACATTTCCTTCTTTGGGAGCTTTTTTTAACTGCAATTATCCATTTTCCAGCACTCAGAACACTTAGGCAGCTCTTATTCGGTCATTGCTCAGGCCCCGCCCCCGGAAATCCTTTTATAATTCACTGGATGATGGCAGTGTGATTTCAGAAAGTTAAGGGTCTGTTGGGCTAAGAGCCATAATGTCTGAAGCAGTTTACAGACCACCCTTTTGGGGCAGCCTCCACCCGTCCTTTTCCCCGACGGATCGGGGCCTCAGCTGCCACAGCAGCAGCCCCGAGGACCCAATCCACCAGGCAGCAGGGAAGTGGCAAAACGGCGCCTCCCCGCAGCCTGGAAAGAAGTGTCCTTGGGATTTCAAGCCCCAAGGACACCCTGACAGTGGCAGGGAAAAGGAGAATGGGGCCCCTCAGCCCCTTTCTCCTTTGTGTCGCTGATGCAGCCATGTAAAGGTTGCGCCAGTGACACAAACCAAGGAAGGAACTCCGTTTCGGAGCTCCTGCTGGTGCCACAGAAAGGACGCCACAGGTGCCCTTCAGCGGCATGAAGCCATCATGTCCGTGCCATCTCATGTGGAGGCGCCGTGACGTTGTAATGGTGGTGCCCATGGAGAAAGGGCACCGCCATTAAATAATAAATAATAATAAAAGTTTTATTTTTATACCGCACCTTCCTTAGATCAGGGCGGTTTACACACATAGTACACAATACATACAATGGATTAAAAGCAAGACAATACATCATACAATTAAAAATAAAAACAACTAAAGCCCCAATTAGCCCATCCTCATGGCCACGGAAGAGGAGGGAGGCCCTTAGGATTATTATAGGGGGAATGCTTGCTGGAATAAGAAGGTCTTCAAATCCTTCTTAAATTGGGCCAGGGAGGTAGTTGAGCGGAGCTCGGCGGGCAGCGTGTTCCAAAGGGCCAGGGCGGCGATGGAAAAAGTCCGCCGTGTGACGGAAGAAAGCCTAGCCCCCGGCACCTTCAGTAATAGCTGCCTGGATGTTCTGAGGGTGCGGGACGGAATGTACGGGGAGAGGCGGTCCTTCAGGTATCCTGGGCCCAAGCCATTTAGGGCTTTATAGGTAATCACCAACACCTTATATTGAGCCCGGAAGCGAATAGGCAGCCAGTGGAGATCTTTCAACACCGGTGTTATATGGCTGGTCCTGGAAACTCCAGTGACCAGCCTGGCTGCCATGTTTTGCACCATCTGAAGCTTCCGGGTTTGGTATAAGGGTTGCCCCATGTAGAGTACATTGCAGACATCCAATCTCGAGGTTACCAGAGCGTGTACAACAGTTTCTAGGTCCCTCTGGGCCAGGTATGGGCGCAGCTGGCGAATAATCCGAAGCTGATGACAGGTGCTCTTGACCGTCGCATTCACCTGAGCAGTCAGGTGAAGCGACGAGTCAAGAAGCATCCCCAGACGGCGCACGGTGTCCTTCACAGGGACAACGTACTAGGGTTGCGTGGTCTGGAAAAGACGCCCCGAGGCAACCCTAGTACAGGAAATCATCATAAGGTCAGAGGCAGTTAGAGCAGTTGTTGAACAATTAATTAAATTAATAGGAGATTACCGGAAGAGATTCATCTTGGGTGCCTTTTTAAAGCCTTCAAGACTGGTGATATATTGGATCTCTTCCGGAGGCTATTCCATAACTTGGGAGTGGCAGAAGAGAAGGTCCTCTGGGTAAATACAGCCAGTCTACTTTTTAATAGTAAGTTTTTACCAGAGGTCCTTAATGTGTGGGGCAGATTGATGGGAGAAGGAGATCCCTGGACCCAAGCCATGAAGGGCTTTAAAGGTTATAACCAAGACCTTGTACTGTTCCTGGATCTTAACAGGCAGCGAGTGAAGGGACTTTAGAATGGGTTTAATATGGTCACCTCTAGAACTTCCAGTGACAACTGCGGCTGCCATATTTTGAATTAGATGAAGTTTCCTGATTTGGTGCAAGGGTAGCCCTTTGTAGGCCACATTGCAGACGTCAAGTCGTGTGGTTGCCAGCATCTACACCATAGTTTTTTATGTCTTCAGGTTCCAGGAAGGGACAGACGCACTTGGTGTATCAACTGAAGCTAATAACTGGCACTCCTGGCCATTGCATCTATCTGGATCGACGGGTCCAACAGCACCCCCAAACTGCAAACACAGTCCTTTAGGGGAAGTGTGACCCCATCCAGGACCGGTTGACAAATCTTCATACCCAGATTAGGACCCCCAACAACAAGTACCTCCGTCCAGTAGGGAGGGAGCTCTTAAAAGCCCTTTTTACCTTTTGCTCCCCCTCCCCTCCATGGCCATGCCTCTCTCCAAGGGTCTCCCTGCCCTCTCTTCTCATAATAACTCCCCAAGTACTTGGGCCCCAAGGAATCCACCGAGGAGGGGGCAGGGAAGGAAAGGGGGAGAGGAGGCCTGGCAGGCCCCCTGACTTTCTTTGGGGGGAGGAGATCGCGGTTTCCTTCCTTCTTATAACCCCTCAAGAGCCCACCAGAAGAACCTCCAGCCATTCCTTCGAATGAACAAGGGCTCTCCCCACTCCCCCCCCCCCTCAGAACAGACTGTGAGGGCAACAAAGGCTTCAGGGGCTGAGACTGCACATGCACATATGCCCGAAAGTTCCCTCCTCAGCATGCGCAGGCATAACAAGGCCCTTGCTGCTGGTGCTGCTTATTCCATTTGTGGCCTTTGGAAGAAGGGAAGGAGAACACCCTTCCTTCCTTCCTTCCTTCCTTTCTTCCGGAATGGAGCCCAAGCTGCGGAGATGTACTCAGAAGGGAAAGGCTGGGAAGACTCTGCTTTGTACATATAGCTGTGTCTCTCCAAGTGTGTGTGTGTGTGTGTGTGTGTGTATGGTTGCCTCTGTAATTATGGAGCTGAGGACTGAAGGGAGAAGAAAGGTTCAATTTTGTGCAAATTCAGAACTTCTGTGCATAAATGAGTCCAGTGTGTTGAAACAACAAAGAACTTTATTAAGAACACTCAGACAGGGTACAGACCGCCAAAAACAGATGCCTCTTTGGTGCCTCTCTCTGTTGCGCAGGAGCACTGCAGCATACAAATTGTGTGGCACTGCTGCACAGAAAAGAAGGAGCTCCAAAAAGTGGCTTTTTGCGGCACTGCAAAGCGCCAAAGACGGCATGGTTACATCTTGGAGGTGGCACAGTTGCAACGTACAGTGGTACCCCGGGATACGAATTACCCAGGTTACGAATTTTTCGGGATACGAATAAATCCCATAGGGATTTATTGTTTCGGGTTACGAAGGTTTTTTCGGGTTACGAAAAAACCCCGGCGCTGTTTTAAATGGAGCCGCGGCAAAGCCGCGGCTTTTTTTCCATTAGCGCCTATGGCAATTCGGGTTACGAAGGTTTTCGGGTTACGAAATTACCCGCGGAACGAATTAATTTCGTAACCCGGGGGACCACTGTAATCGTTGTGTGCTCCATATGTATGGCGCTGAACAACTGCTGCGCCTATATGACATGCTAGGGTTGCGGGACGTGTGCACGTGCTGCCCGAGGCAACCCTAGCACGTCATGGACGCACCGCAAAGGGTCTGTCTGGACAGGGCCATAGTCAGAAATTATGTGTTTAAGCCAGAACTGCCCACTCCAAGGCAAAGAATAAATTAAAACACCCAAACCTAAAACTCCACCCTCTTCCAAACCTAACCCCCACTTCCGATTCGCACAGTCTATGCCCCACAGGTAACAAGCCCCCCTTTGCCATTCCCAGAAAGTAGTCCTTTCTGTTAATACCACCCCCGTCTTTCTTCAGCAAACATCCCACAAATTCCAAAAGCTATCATTCCCACAACTATTCTAGCCAGCTGCAAGAAATCTATCTAGCTAACCTGTTCCACAACCCATAATCCCCAGTCAAATTTAATAAAGCTATGATCTATACTAATAGCAATTATACCCTATACTTAAAAGGAACTTTAAAACATAAGCAGACATATGAACACACAAAATCACAACGGCCTTCTCTATCACCACTGGCTGAAAAATATATTCTTTGTAGTCTTTCTTGACAAAAATAATATTAAATCACTTCTGGGATTTGTGTGGCTTCTCTCCTGTGTGGCCTTTCTGATGTCTCACTAGGTCTGACATCTGAGAAAAACATTTCCCACAGTGCTAGCATTTGTATGGATTCTCTCCAGTGTGACCTTTCTCATGTGTCATTAGGTATGACTTGGACGAAAAACATTTCCCACAATGCTGGCATTTGTATGGATTCCCTCCAATGTGACCTTTCTCATGTGTCATTAGGTATGACTTTGACGAAAAACATTTCCCACAATGCTGGCATTTGTATGGATTCTCTCCAATGTGACCTTTCTCATGTGTCATTAGATATGACTTTGACGAAAAACATTTCCCACAATGCTGGCATTTGTATGGATTCTCTCCAATGTGACCTTTCTCATGTGTCATTAGATATTACTTTGACGAAAAACATTTCCCACAATGCTGGCATTTGTATGGATTCTCTCCAGTGTGACCTTTCTCATGTGTCATTAGGTATGACTTTGACGAAAAACATTTCCCACAATGCTGGCATTTGTATGGATTCTCTCCTGTGTGGACTCTCAGATGAATAACAAGTGTTGACTTGTAAGCAAAATGTTTCCCACAATGCTGGCATCCGTATGGCTTCTCTCCTGTGTGGACTCTCTGATGTGTCACTAGGTATGACTTTGAATAAAAACATTTCCCACAATGCTGGCATTTGAATGGCTTCTCTCCTGTGTGGATTCTCTGATGTTTCACTTGGGCTGACTTCTGAGAAAAACATTTCCCACAATGCTGGCATTTGAATGGCTTCTCTCCTGTGTGGCCTCTCCGATGTATCACTAGGTGTACCGGCTGAGAAAAACATTTCCCACAATGCTGGCATTTGAATGGCTTCTCTCCTGTGTGGACTCTCTGATGTTTCACTTGGGCTGACTTGTCAGAAAAACATTTCCCACAATGCTGGCATTTGAATGGCTTCTCTCCTGTGTGGCCTCTCCGATGTATCACTAGGTGTACCTGCTGAGAAAAACATTTCCCACAATCTTGGCATTTGAACGGCTTCTCTCCCGTGTGGATTCTCTGATGCATGACAAGGATTGACTTGTAAGCAAAATGTTTCCCACAATGTTGGCATTTATGTGACTTCTTTCCTGTGTGGATTCTCTCATGATTCAAATGTTCTTCTGTAAAGAAGGAAAATCAGAGTTAAGAGAGGAGAGTGTTACCTCATTAAACCCGCCTTATTTGAGAGAAAATTAATAAAGTTGCTGTGAGTAACCCAAGCACAACCCTGCTGTTTATGCCCCTAAATCCATGGAATGGTGGTATCCTTACTCATAGGAGCTAGCAAAGAATGGGGACTGCCTTGAGGGAATCTGTGGAAGGAGATGTTGAAGAAAAATATTTCATTAACCATGTGCAAAAATACTTTGATTGACAGGTGAAATCATATCCTGTGAGACTGTCATAGAGTACAGAGTCAGGGCCCAAAGCATGATGCAAGCTAACTGCAGAGGTCATTTCATGCTGTTTGGCACCAGGAGATGACTCACAAGCAATACAGTATGCAGCTCACATGTGGATGGGTGTGGATTGGATTGGAGTTGTATGTACAAGGGATGGTGAAGTTGATGGAAGTCAGAGAAGACAGCTTGAAAATATTTATTTTATTTTGCAACTCCAGAGAGAGATTAAAAGCCATTTAAACCACTCAGTTTCTACCCCGAAGCAACAATTACAGTACAGTGGTGCCTCGGGTTACGAAATTAATTCGTTCCGCGGCCGCTT
>JACSCI010000215.1:31335-46448 GCA_016801065.1 Sceloporus tristichus | reverse complement strand
GATCATTTTTTGAAGGCGAGAGGGGAGGGCAGGAACGATACATCAATAACAATTTCCATAACAGTAACAATGGCAAGATTAAGGGTCAGGGGGAGGGAGAAGCAACTCAATAGATCTAATCTAGTCTGGAAAGGCCTGCTGGAAGAGATCCATCATAATAGCCTTCCTAAAGGCTTCCAAGGTGGAAATATGTTCCAGAGCCTGGGAGTGGCTGATGATAAGGACCTCTGGGTCACCGCTGAAAGTCTGGTCTTCTTGAGTTGCAGCAGGTTCTTCCCAGAGGACCTGAGTCTGTGGGTGGATTGTATGGGAGGAAGCGCTCCTGCAAGTAGTAAGGACCCAAACCATGTAGGGCTTTACAGGTTAAAAGCAACACCTTGTATCTTTCCCAGAAACTAATGGGCAGCCAGTGGAGGGATTTAAGAACCGGTGTAATGTGAGCAGTTCTAGAAGTGCCCGTAACCAACCTGGCTGCCATATTCTGTACCAAATGAAGTCTCCGAACTTGGCACAAGGGTAGCCCCATGTAGAATGTGTTACAGGAATCAAGCCGAGAGGTGACCAGCGCATGTACTACTGTCTCAAGGTCTCCCTGCTCCAGGAAGCGGCGCAGTTGGCGTATCAGCCGAAGCTGATAACAAGTGCTCCTGAGCGTCGCATCCACCTGAGCCATCAGATGAAGTGATGAACCCAGGAGCACTCCCAAACTGTAGACAGAGTCTTTCAGGGGAAGTGTGAACCCATCCAGAAATGGCTGACATAACTCAATTCCCGAATTAGGGGTCCCTATTGCAAGTTCCTCCATTTTACCTGGATTCCATTGGAATTAGTTTTCCTTCTTCCAGTCCATTACCTCATTATGACAGCCATTCAGGGGAGAAACATCATCCTTAGTCACTGCATCAGTTTGTCACATGGAGAAATACGTTTGGGTGTCATCAGCGTACTGATAACTCCCCGTCCGATGTCTCTGAATGATCTCACCTAACAGCTTCATCTAAATGTTGAATAGCATTGGAGACAGAATCGTCCCTTGAGGGACGCCCGATCTGAGCTCCCTCTTTGCTGAATAACTGTCCCCATGCGACACCATCTGGAATCTTCAACAGAATCACCGGCATTACCAGCCATCAAACCCTCTAAGGCCTCTGGGAACCTAGTGGGTTTCATCACCCTTCGAGGGCGGACCATTTTAATAGGTCCTCCAACCCCGACAGGGGAAATAGTGGCCTTCAGCTCGACCTTGACCAGGAAATGATCCATGGTCCATGACAATGCGGAGATATTGACTACCTCCACCCATGGATGTGCCTGTTCCATATAGAAGAGGACATTGAGATAGCCCTTTCCCGCACAGTGTCCTCCCATCTGGGATTCTGGCAGCTTTCCCAAAAACAATTAAGCTCTCATGTGTATTCTCTCAACCACTGCATCTGTAGCCTTGGACCAAAGAACTCAGCGACACAACAGTTTTAATTAACATTATGGCTTAACAACATGCATATATATATATGTATGTATGTATATAATATGAAACCCCATCAATCCCAATCTAGTATGATACCATGTGAAAATAAAATAAGCATAAACCCATAGCAACATAATATGATATAAAAATATCCATAACTGTCTAGTTTTCCCCCTCCTTTTACAGAGACCAGTCTTTTAAACCCAGGCCTCTGTTAGAAGGATGATCCCCATACATTCCAATCCTAGCAAACAATCACATTCTTTAGCCATGATCTCCCTACCACTTTCTAGTATCTTCTATTAAAGCACATATTAAAACATGTTATTTTAACTCACCATAAATCCCATCTATCTTAACTCTAATTTAAACCTAAACCCTTATGGCATGAATTCCTAAATGAATAAATGCATGAATAAAGGGATTCATGACATATTGTGATTTGAGGCTGGTGCTCTTTACCTGAATGAGACTGGTCCATTGTGACCTCAGGCTGATGCGCCTTGCCTGCAACAATGAGATGGGGCCATTGTGAATTTAAGCTAATGCTGCTTACCTGAAGGTTTGAGATGTGACCATTGGAACCTGAGGCTGATGCTTCTTACCTGAAATATTGAGAGTGGCCCATTGCAACCTCAGGCTGATTCTCGTTGCCTGAGAGATTGAAACTGGACCATTGCGACTTCAGGCTGATGCTCCTTGGATGAAAGATTGAGACGGTACTATTGTGACTTCAGGGTGGTGCTCTTTACCTGAAGCATTGAGACTGGCCCATTGCAACCTCAGGCTGATGCTCCTTGCCTCAAAGATTGAGATGGGAGAATTGTCACTTCAGACTGGTGTTGTATACCTGAAGGATTGGGACTGGCTCATTGCGTGTCAGAAACAGTGTATAAGAGTTCTGTCATAAAGGGTAAAAATATTAGAGTTTGGTTATTAGAGTTAAAGTAGGAGTTGTAGTTGTAGTTCATAGTAGGTAGTGTAGAGTGATGGGTTATAGAAAGCATGTAGTGGGAAATGTTAGGAAGACAGATGGGGTGTCTTTTAGATGAAGGAGGGTGTTTGGAGAGGGGCTGAGGTTGCAGCTGTAGATGGTTATCAAGGAGGAGTGAAGCTGGCTTGGGAACAGCGCTCTTCAAGGTGAGGCTGTCTGGAAGAAGGGAAGGGAAGTATAGACAACCTTGGTATCTATGCAACCTCCGCTTGTGTTGCTTTAGCTTGGGAATTGGGGGCTGGCTTAGGGAAGGGTTGAGCAAGTTCCTTTGGATTTCAGACTTTGCAAAAAGATGTTAATGGATGTTTCTGCCTGGATTCATCAATAAAACTTATTTTGTTTCTAATGAGTTATTTTTTGAGCAGAGGACTGACTCTAGATCTCAGATTGCAACTTCAGGCTGATGCCCCTTGGCTGAGAGATTGAGACTGTCCCATTGTGACCTCAGTCTGCTGCTCCTTACCTGAATGATTGAGGCAGGACTGTTGTGATTCACCCTGAGGTTCCTTGTCTGAAAGACTGAGATGGGACTATTATGACTTCAGGCTCATTCTCTTTACCTGAACGATTGAGACGGGACTATTATGATTTAAGGCTGATGCTCCTTACCTGCAGGAATAAGATGGGACACTTGTCACTTCAGACCTGGAGGATTGATACTGGCCCATTATGACCTCAGGCTGACACTCATTGCCTGAGACATTGAGAATGGTGCAGTGTGATTTCAGGCTGTTGCTCCTTTCCTGAACGAATAAGACTGGTCCATTGCGATCTCAGAGTGATGCTCCTTATCTGAAGTACTGACACTAACTCATTGTGACTTTGGGCTGATGTTCCTTCCCTGAAGGATTAAGATGGGCTTATTGACTTCAGACAGGTGTTCCTTACCTGAAGGATTGAGCCTGGCCCATAGCGACCAAAGGATTATGATCCTTGCCTCAAGGCTGATGTTCCTTATCTGAAGCATTGAGACTGTCCCATTGTGATCTCAGCCTGAGGCGTCTTTCCTGAAAGATTGTGATGGGACTATTATGAGTTCAGGCAGGTGTTCCTTACCTGAAGGATTGAGACAGGACTATTGTTTTCCTCACCAGAAGCACTGAGACAGTCCTATTGTGATCTCAGAATCATAGAATCATAGTTTAAAGAGAGATCAGAAAGAGGACGTGAAATCTCAATTGAAGACAGAATTAAGAGAAATCAAACTATCCCTGGAGGAAGTCGCTAAAGAAATAAGTCAAGTTACCACAAGAATTGACAAATTGGAAGAAAAGTCTCAAATATTAGAAGAAAAATCTGCTTTTTTAATTTAAGAACAGGAAATACAACTGGATGATTTAAAGCATAGGGAAAACTCATTGAAAATAAGAGGACTAAAGGAAATCCAACATGAAAACCTCTATGAATATCTTGTTCCAGTGTTAGCTGATTATATGGAGATCCCCTTTCAGGATTTCATTAACGATGTCAACACAACTTTCAGGATTAACTCTCAGATTGCAAAAGGCAAAAGCCTCCCCAGGGACATTGTTATTTCTCTTGTGAGGAAAACAATACGGGATGAACGTTTATTGTTGAGCTATGAAAGCCCTTTGGAAATAGAAGGTTGTGCGATAAAAATCTTTAAAGACATCCCAAAAAGAGTTCTTCAAAAAAGGAGGAATTACAAATTCATAACAATGAACCTGAATAAATATAAAATTCTTTATAAATGGGGAAAGCTGGAGGGAATCTCAGTAAAGTGGAACCGAAAAAGGTTCAAACTGAACACGGTTCAAAAAGCGAAAGATTTCTGGATTAAATATGGCAAGAGGATTGAAAATGAACCTGGAAGAAGAAATGACAAAAGAAGTGATGATATAGACCAAAACAATGAACAAAATGGGAATCTAAACGATTACATGGAACCAGGACAGATTGACAGTGAAGAAGATGAACAGGATGTTAATCCAAATCTAGAGGAAGAAATAAAAGATGATGATGAGAGGAATGCGACAGAGGAGGGAGAATGAATAGAAGAGGAGTTAAAGGTAAATATGATAATATTACAACCTAATAAAGGGGAAAAGAAGGGAAACTAGAAACCCCAACAAATAGCCAAATCTGAATATGGGAATTTTATCATGGAATTTAAAAGGAGTAAACTCTCCTATAAAGAGAAAGAAAATATACCACTATTTAGGGAAACTTAAGAAAGATGTTGTCTGTTTACAAGAAACCCACAGAAGGCAAAAGGATATTAGATTATTAAAGAAGAAGAAATTAAGGAATCAACAAAAAAGAAAAAGAGGATTGTGATGTATGTAAAAGAGACTGTTATAGCGAAGGAAGTGTTCAATGATGTAAATGGCCATTATCTTGGGGTTGAAGTGAACCTCCAGGGCAAAAAAAATTATTGGTTGGAATATATAGCCCCAAGGGAAAAAAGATTAATGTTTTCAATCAATATATAATTTGATGACAGACTTAGATGTTTATCACACTATGCTCTTAAAGAGGTACTATTCCAGTGTGACTCCTCTAGCAGCCTCCTGTTGCATGCTGGGATTGGCAGTTTTAAGAAGCTGAACTTCTCTGCCTGAGAATTCTAAATACCCCTCCTTAAAACTGCCAATCCCAGCATGCAACAGGAGGCAGCTAGAGGAGTCACACTGGAATAGTAGCTCTTTAAGAGCTCGTCTGATAAACACCTTAGATTACAGAGAAATAATAATGATGGGGGACTGGAACGCTGTAATTAACCCTGTAATGGACAGATCTTGTAGTAAAGCCAGGAAAAAGAACCAAGGAAAACTCCCCATGTCCTTTTTTAAACTGATGGAAAATCAAAAACTAGTAGATGTTTGGAGACATCTCTATTAGGGGCAAAGATGACACCTTTTTTTCTGACAGACATAAGACTTTTTCTAGGACTGACTTTCTTTCAGCTACTAAAACATTAGCTGTGCAAATATAGGAAATGGAAATTTTACCAAAATCCTATAACCATGAAAGTTAAGAAAGCTAAAACTGAATCAAAAACTATTTCAATTTCCTAAAAATGTAGAGAAACAGACTCTTAAATGGTATTTTGAAGAAAACATGGGGAAAGATACTGATCATATAACAAATTGGAAAGCGTCGAAAGTCGTGTAAGAGGATTTTTTTATAAATGTGGAATACAAGAGAAAAAGCCAAGAGAAGACTCAGGAAATTCAAGAAGAGCTGAAGGAGAAGGAAGAGGCTCTCCAAAAAAACCCAACTGATGTACAGACAAATAAAGAGATTAAACTCTTTCTAAAACAACTCTCTATTATGGTAATTGAAGAGATGGAGAACAAGCTTAAATATCTCAAATTAAATCATTTCCAACAGTCTAATAAACCGGGGAAGCGGTTATCTTATAAACTTAGGGAAAAGAAAGAAAGCAAGATGATAACGAAGATTCAGGTTGGAAAGAGGATGGTCACAGAACAAAGCAAAATAAAAAAGGCCTTTCATATATTATATGGGAAATGGTAGAACCAAGAGGAAGAAGATTTGGACAAGATGAATTCCTATTTACAAAACACTGAACTACCATTTGGGGGAGACGTTTGTATCACAATTGGCAGTTTGAAGCCTTCAGGGGAGAGAGAGAGAGAGAGAGACTGAGGGAAGAGTGGAAGGGGGTCCTGGAGGGAGGGGGCTTTGGGAGATACAGTATAGGGCCTTCCTGAGATATTCGGTGTTCGCTTCCTAACAAAGGGGTTTCTGGCCTCATAAAGGATTTGGGGCAAACTGGATCTGAAAGGCAGTAGTAGCCTTTCCTCTTGCCAGTGGGATTGACAGTGTATTCCCTGGACTGGATCTCCCATCATCCACATGGCCAGAGAGAGGAGGGTCCTGTCCTGCATAGGGCTGCCATTTCATGGGTCTTAGGCTTTGGGAATGTGTGCCTTTGGCCAGTGTCCGTGTGGCTGGGGCTCCAGGGTCCCTCAGTCCCTCCTGCCTTGTTCCATATTAACTGCAGGAGGAGCCTGTGAGGGCGGGGCAGGGGGCGGGGTCTTGAAGCTCCTCTGCCCCCATTGGCCAGAATGAAGAAGGGGAGGAGCTTCTGCCTCTTTATTTAGCTCTGCGTGTGGAACAGTGAGAGAGAGTGTGTGTGTGCAGAGGCAGAAGAGGGACAAGGCCTTGAAGTGGTAGGCTTCACTACTGCTCTGAGGCCTCCAACTGCCAAGTGCTGAGGTGGAGGAGGCCATTTTCTGTTCCAGCAGCCATTTTGTGTTCTGGTGGCCATTTTGTGCTTCTTGTGACTGTGGGAATAATGTTCCAGAACCTTCTCTGAGGCCTCTTCAGTTGAACTGAGAGGCTCCTCTTTCTCTCCCTGAGGAGAAGGAGGCCAGGCTCCTTGGGCCAAAAGGGAAGAAGTGTGTCCCTTTGTCTTTTGTGTGTTTCATACAGTTGTGCTCCTTCTGGGGAACAAGGGTTTTGAAAGGGATGAGAAATGGGAGGATAGTTTTAATGCAAGGCTTATTATTCTTATTCTTCACAAACTTTGGGCTTTGGTTCCTATCCCTGTTTTTAATAATTGTTTTAATAACTGTCCAATAATTTAATGGCATTTTATTTTGGATGGGAGGTTTAGAAAGGGTTTGGGAGATAATGAAAGATGTTGTTATTGTATTGTATGCATATCTTTATTGTAAGCTGCTAAAAGGCGGCCATTCTTGTGTAGTAATTGTCTTGTGATTAACTCCCACAACAGCCTTGTAAGGTAGGCTTCATAGGCTCCTAGAGCTGGAAGGGAGCCCCAAGGGCCATCCATTCAGCCCCATTCTGCCCTCCAAGTCCTCCAAAGAGATGGCCATCCAGCCAGAGAGTCCTCCAATGCTCTTGGAGGCAGCGTCTCCCATAGATTTGCCAAGAGGTCATGGGGCCCACAGTCCCATGGGAACCGGTCCTTACCCCCCACTTTGGGGAAGGAGACCCCCTCAGCCCATGGACTATTTACTACCAGGAGTTACTATGGCTGGGACTCAGAGGACTAGTTTCCTAGGCATTGTCACCTTCTGCCTTCCATTGCCATTTGCCATGTGCTTTATTCCAACTCTATGCTCCTTTAATGCTCTTTAATGGATGCTCTTAGTGAAGGGGCTCTTAGAGGAAGGGATCAATGGGGGTGACACCAGGAGTGACCAAACCGGGTGACACCAACCCTAGGGACCCCACTGATCTGGCCCCATCCCCTGCCAACTTGGGAAAGGCTTTACATTTGGTGTTTCTTCAGAAAACCAAAGCAGAGGAAAAGCTTTCTTTAACACTTTAACTCTGACAAAAGGTATGAACAGACACACTCCTCTCCCCCTTGAACTGGGCCCTCTCCATAAGACTCTGGTGGGGCAGGAGTGGGGCTGTGTCTCAGGAGAGGAGACCAATTCAGGGAGATTCAGAAGACAAAATGCCAGCAGCCGCTTTGTACTCCTGCACCCATTGGGAAGGGAGTATAGCTCAGTGGTTGGAGCAGCTGCTTTGCATGGAGGAACTCTGAGGTTTTTGCTTCACAGCCTCTCCCTCCCTTCTCCTGACCCTAAACTACCCTTGGAGAGTCACGACTGGCCGTCCTTCTGGACCCATGGCTCTATCGGGGGAGAGACCCTCAAGGAGGGTGACCAGATGTCCTCTCCACAAAGGAGGACAAGGCACTGCAAAATGGAACATGTTCAAGGAAAATGGAGAGCATGACCAAGTAAAAACTAAAAACACAGAGAGAAATGTACATTCATGCTTCTTAGTCATGCTCAAAATGGATGACCTTTTGGAACTCCTCCTGGACAGATGGCTGAAATGTAGGACATGTCCTGGGAAAGTAGGACATCTGCTCAGCCTGCCCTCAAGGACCTCTCTGCATATAATCTGCCTTCTCTGCTTCCCCCTGAAAACACCTTTCCTGCTCCACAAAGTCTTCCAGTAAGATTTCCTCTTTCGGTTTGGCTCAGGAGGAGTAGTCAAAGCAAGGCCCTGCAGAGATTGTTGGACTGCAGTTCCCAGCATCCCCCACCAGAGCATCCTCAGACCCTTATGGAGCCCCACTCTCCTGTTCCAGGGGAGCCTTGGCATCCCCCCAGGACTCAGGACAAGGCATTCTGCCTGGGACCAAAGAAAGAGCAACTCTATCCATAGGATCCCAACAGTTATAAGCTTGCAAGGCGACGCTATAGATGACTAGATATTTGCATGTACATTATTAATATTCCCATGACTTCATTTAGTGTATATTTTAACAGTCAACAATAGAGCCTTCAATTTATTTCCCTTCAATCAGCTCTTCTACATCAATTGTACCAAAAGAGATGCATCTCATTCTGGGAACTGCAGCCTCCAACAGTCCTGCAGCTGGAACTGTATCTCAGTTCCCCAGTTGCTCAAGGTTGTTCCTCAACGGTCAGGACTCTGTAGTAGAGCTGTAGTAGGGACCCAATCTACTCCTGTCAGTCCCATAGATATTGATCTGCTCATTTTATTTTGATTCTGTGCTGCCTAGGTGTTGAAGGGAGTGATTTGATGGGGAGAAAATATTAATATCTTTTACTATTGATTGTAATGAGGGAGAGGGATCAGGTTTCTACTTTTGATAAAAGCATCAGGATAATTTTTAGATGTTGTTAAGGTTTGGAAATCCTGTTTGGGGTCCCTTCTGACTTTGGGGCCCTTTCATCCTCCATTATGGGTTCCCCGAAGGCCTCCAACTGCCAAGCGCTGAGGCAGAGGCAGCCATTTTGTGTTCTGGTGGCCATTTTGTTCTGCTTGTGACTCTGGGGAATAATGTTCCAGAACCTTCTCTGAGGCCTCAGTTGAACAGAGGCTTCTCTTTCTCTCCTGAGGCTCCAGAGTCAGGAGGAGGCCAGGCTCCTTGAGCCAAAAGGAAGGAAGTGTGTCTCTTTGTGTGTCTTTTGTGTGTCTTTTCTGAGAGGGTTTTCTTACACAGCTCTGCTTCTACTGGTGAACATGGGTTATAAAAGGGCTTAGAAATGGATAGTTTTAATAGAAGCCTTGTTATTATTCGCAAACATGGGGCTTTGGCTTCTAAGAGGAGGCTTGCCCCCCAGACAAAGCCAAAAGTAGCTCCTTTGGGAGGTTTTAAAAGTCTCCTCAGTTTTCTTATTAAGAGATTTTCAGGCAAGAAGGAAGCTGACTGACCAGACCATTTCATATTATTATCAAATAAACATAGAAACAAGAACAACAAAAATAAGGAATAGACAGATAAGCAGACTGCTTTTTATTTTATTTTATGGAAAACCATTATTAGGAAGTTAAAAACAAGACTTTGGTGCTTCTGCCCTTTTACAACCAACTCAGGCTGTATCTGCACTGCATAAATAATCCAGTTCTAAAGTGTGTTAACTCCCCTGGCTCCATCCTATGGAATCCTAGGATTTGTAGTTCGTTGTGGCACCAGAGCTCTCTGGCAGAGAAGGCTAAGTGTCCCAAAGGAAAAAGCCCAGGATTCCATAGCACTGAGTGTTTAAAGCTGTGTCAAAGTGCCTTATTTCTGCAGTGTGGATGCAGCCTTCTTGGGAAAGGGGATGGTGCTGGGGAAAAGTACGTGTGACCTCTGGAGGTTTCAGCAGATGATATAATTATTTATTTATGATGCACTCATTTCACATCTAGCTACGGGGACATAACCAGGGCCTACTTCAACTCCTCATCCCCTAATCCCCCACCACTCTAAGAAGGCAAGGAGTATCTGTTGTGTAGGGGAGCTGCAGTGAATCTGTGCTAGGTCCAGGGGGCTTTGTTTGAAGCAGAGGGAAAAAGGTGATGCCCACCTCTGCAATGGCCCAAAGGAGGCATATGTTGCTTGTGTATCTCACCAGCAGAATGCTGTTATCTTTATGCCACATTATTTCCTGTTCCAGATCAGAGTCTGATTTGTCAATACCGTATTGTTTTTTATCCATTAGGAAGAGCTTTATTAATTGTCTGTAAAAGAACCATGAAAGATCATAACCCTGATCATTAGGATCTTCTCATGTCTTTATTCTATAAGCAGTTCTATTTATTTGGATTAATTCTTTATAGGAGATCCAATTTGCGTCCTTTTTTGAATCTCTGGTCTCTTTTCTCAGGAACTTCATCTCAGCCCCCTTGGACACAGCTTTGGGACACTTTTTGCTGGAAGTGACTCAAGAGCAAGACCACCAGGACCCCTGCCCACCTGATGGCCGACACAGAGGCCAAGCGGAGGGAGTTGGGCTCCAAGACAAAGAGGATGCAGAGATACAAGAACTCTTTGGTGAGTCGAGGTTCTTGACTATTAGTTTCATCTGTGTCACTGCTGGGCCAGTTCATGAAAGCAAGTGGAGAACATACTCTCCCAATTTAGCAGAGACAGTCCTGGTTAATCCTCTGTCAGGACTGTCACTTTTTCAGGGGCTTTTAAAAATGTCCTGGTTGCTCTCTCCTCTTCCCACTTTCCCCCTTCTCAGCTCACTTCAGTTCCTGAGTGTCATTCAGTTTGCACCCCATCAACTCAAAAGTGGGGAGAGGAGAGGAAAGAAGGAGACAGGATATGGCCCTTCCCAGGAGACTGAGGCAAAAGCAAACTGCTGTGCCCTTCCTAGCTTGTGTGATCTTTCTCATAATCAATTTTGGCCATCTTCACCGCCTTCTGGGTTGCTTGTCCACATGTGCCCTGCTTTTCCAATCTGTCAAATATTGGGCGCTATGGGAGAACATCTCTGGATCTAAATATGGGGTGGGTCCAGTAGTCCTCAAGCCCAGAGTGCTCCCCAGAAATGTTTTTTAATAATGACATTTGGTTCTAAAATGTGGCAAGAAATGTCTAAATGCACTATAATTCTTTGGTGGCTAAATGTACTGTATGTGTTGGGATAGTGAGTATTATAATCCATCCTCTATATCCCAGCCATGGCCTAAATTATATTGTTTATTATATTGTATATTATATTGAAAGGATTCGAGACAAACTGGATCTCGAAGGCAGGAGTTTGTTTTTCTTGCTGACAGAATTTAAAGTTTATTTCCTGGACTGAATTCTGAAGTGATGAAATAATATTTGGATGCACCATGTGCTTTCCTCCCCTTTTGCTTAGTCACTCTGTGGATGAGGGCTATTTTCTGTTGCAGGTGACCTTTGCAGATGTGGCAGTATATTTCACTCAGGACGAATGGAAACTCTTGACGAAGAAGCAGCGGCTTATGTACAATTATATAATGATGGAGACTTATGAGAATGTGGCCTCAGTGGGTAAGGAACCAGAATCCACTAGCATTATAGAATCATAGAGTTGGAATAGACCACAAGGGCCATCCAGTTCAACCCACTTCTGCCATGCAGGAATACACATTCCAAGCACCATCCAGCCTCTGTTTAAAGACCTCCAAAGAAGAGGACTTCACCAAACTCTAAGGGAGTATATTCCACTGTGGAAGAGCTCTTACTGTCCCAAAGTTCCTCCTAATGTTCAGGTGGAACCTCTTTCCCTGTGGCTTGCATCCATTGTGGTGTCTCCTTTTTTCTGTAGCAGCAGAAAGCAAGCTTGCTCCATCCTCAATACGACCCTTTCCAATATTTAAACATGGATATATTCAGTGTTAATTTTCTTTTCTCCAGGGTAAACATACCCAGATCTCTAAGCTGCTCCTCATAGGGCTTGATGGTTTCCAGATCCTTCACCATTTTGGTTGCCCTCCTCTGGGCATGTTCTAACTGAATTGTAGAGCTCAGAATTATTCCAAGTGAGGATTATTCCAAGTGAGGCCTGACCAAAGCAGAATAGAGTGGCACTATTACTTCCCTTGATCTAGAAACTATTCTTGTATTGATGCAGCCTAGAATCACATTGGCCTTTAGGAGTCCTAGATCCCTTTCAAGTGCAGTTTAATTGTGATAGCAACATCCTGTAGAATATCTGAATTTGTAGTTTAGTGAGGCACTATTGGAGAGACACCAAAGGAGAGGGGCCTTCTGGATTGGGAGGCAGCCATGAACCTGACAGATTTTAAGAACTGGTTTGAGAGAACATCTGAGAATTGGCTCAAATCCTTGTTTGTAGACATATTTAGGGGTTCCATTTAGCAATTATGAGTAAAATCTATGAAGGGAGGAAAGGAGGACGCAAACCTGCTTGTCTTCTAGGCGGGTTATAGACCGCCCATTTGGGGCAGTCTGGACCCGCCCCTTTCCCCAGAGTATCGGGGCCTCAGTGGCCAGAACGGCAGCCACTGAGGCCCCGATCCGCCGCTTTTCAGGCTGTGGGGAAGCAGCAAAATGCCACTTCCCTGCAGCCTGAAAAGGGGTGTCCCTGGGGCTTCAAGCCCCAAGGACACCCCGCGGCGGCAGGGAGAAGAGAAAGGGGCCGCTTGGCCCCTTTCTCTTTTAGTCCGCTGGGCGCAGCCGTCTGAAGGCTGCACCCAGCGGACTAAACCAGGAAGGAGCTCCGAAACAGAGCTCCTTCCTGCTCCATGTTCAGGGCGCACTAAGCGCCCTGGCGCGGAGCAAGGACGTCACGTCCGCGCCGCCCCATCTAGAGGCGGCACGGCTGTGACGTCCTCACGGCAGCGGCCATATGGAAGGGCCGCCGCCGTTTAGTGCATGACGAGCACGCACTAGGGTTAGGCCGGTGCTTCCGCACCGCCCTTTTGTAACCCTAGTGCGTGCTCGTCATGCACTAAAGTGCCGGTTTGTAACTAATGTTTTTTTTCCTACCTCAGCTTGCTTAGTTCCTTGGTTGATGCCAGAGGCCCTTTGTTACCAAACATGCTGGAGTCTGGGAAGGATACTCCCAAGTGCTATGCTTTTAAGTGAATGTGGTACTTAGCTGAAAGCAGACATATAGTTTGGTTGGGGCAAAAGCAACCTTGGGATTCAGTTCAACTATACCAGGCCCGGAGCATAGAGAACTCCAAAGGCTTTTGAAATAGGTTTTTATGTTTTATTTAGGGGGAAAGCAATATATACACATATACACGCATATAAAGATATAGGTGTTCACACACACACGCAAAGACTAGTAACAAAGGTGGGAGTGGTGAATAGTGTGAACCTTTGCTAATGGTAAAACTTGACCTAGGTGGATTTTGATTGGAATTGTTCAGGGTCCAGAATGGTGAGAGAAGTCAGTTAAGTTCCATGGCAAGTGGGGTTGGTGAGTGCATTGAGGTGCTTAGCCATGTAAACCGACCGACTCTCTGTCTGTAATTAGACTGACGTCAAAGAACGGCCAGTCAGGGCAGATATTTATACTGTAATTGTTTCTTGGGGTCAGAAACCGAGTGTTCAAAAAGGTTTATATCATTTTAGAAAGATTCCTGGGGGAGAGAATGGTTTGAATCCAAATTAAATTCAATGGGTGCTTGATGGAAATATCTCAGACAAAAAGGATTAGCACACTGGCTCTTGGTCCTTCTTGGCTCTGAATTCCTATTGCTTTCACAATCCAATATACAGTGGTACCCCGGGTTACGAATTTAATTCGTTCCGCCGCCGCGTTCGTAACCCGAAAGCTTTCGCAAGCCGAAAAAGCCATAGGCGCTAATAGCGAAAGCCGCGATTTCGTGCGAAAAAGCGCCGAAAAGCACCAAAAAATTTTTCGTAACCCGAAATAACCTTCGTAACCCGGAACAGTTTTTTTCTATGGATTTTTTTCGTAACCCGGAAATTTCGTAAGGCGGTGCATTCGTATCCCGGGGTACCACTGTACAGCACAATCTGAGGGTGAGACTCCTAGATGCAGCTCAAGAATAACATAGCAGAATATGGAAACAAATATCCAGATATAGATATTGGCCATTCACTGACCACTTTTCAATTAAAAATAAATCAGAAACACAATTGGTTTCATACAAATAATAATACCAATATTTGCAAGCTCTCTTCTCTGACTTCCATCAACTTCACCTTTTCTTGTACACACAACTCCAATCTAATCCACACCAATCCGCATATCAGCTGTATACTGTATTGTTTGTGAGTCATTCCTAGTGCCAAACACCATGGAGGGACCCCTGCAGTTAGCTTCTGACTCAGGACTCTATGGCACTCTCATAGGATATTATGCCACCTGTCAATCAAAGTATTTTTGCACATTTTTAATGGAATATTTTTTCCAACAGTCCTTTGACTATCTGCTTCCACTGATTCCCTCAAGGCAGCCCCCATACGGTCTCTTCTTCGCTAGCTCCGATGAGTAAGGATACAATCATTATATGGATTTGGGGGCATCCAGAACAGGGTCATGTCCAGGTCACTCACACCAACTTTATTAATCTAATTTGAAATAGGCAGGGGTGAACGTGGGGCTAAGTCTTGGGGTAACATCTTCCTCTCTTAATGCTGAGATTAGTCTTGTCTGTCATTTTCCTTGTTTACAGAATCACTTGTCAGTCATGAGAGAATCCACACAAGAAAGAAGTCACATAAATGTCAGCATTGTGGGGAAAAATTTGCTTACAAGTCAATCCTAGTCATGCATCAGAGAGGCCACACTGGAGAGAAGCCACACAAATGCCAGCGTTGTGGGAAAGGTTTTTCTTCGAAGTCAGACCTAGTGATCCATCAGAGAGTCCACACAGGAGAGAAGCCATACAAATGCCAGCATTGTGCGAAATGTTTTTCTACAAAGTCACACCTAGTGAGACATCAGAGAATCCACACTGGAGAGA
>JACSCI010000215.1:12319-28061 GCA_016801065.1 Sceloporus tristichus | reverse complement strand
GAAGACAGGTGGAGTGGCTTTTAGATTAAGGAGGGCATTTGGAAAGAGTAATGGGGTTGCAGCTGGAGACTGGTTATCAAGGAGGAGTGAAGCTGGCTTGGGAACACTGCTCTTGAAGGTGAGGCTGTCTGGGAGAAGGGAAGGGAAGTAGAGACAACCTTGGCATCTATGCAACCTTCACTTGTGTTGCTTTAGCTTGGGAATTGGGGGCTGCCTTAGGGAGGGGTTGAGAAAGTTCCTTTGGACTTCAGACTTTGCAAAAAGGTGTTAATGGATGTTTCTGCCTGGATTCATCAATAAAGCTCCTTTTGTTTCAAATGAGTTTGATTTTTTGAGCACAGGACTGACTCCAAATCTCACCGTTTGCAAAGTCTCACAGATTTAACGCCAATGGAGACCCAGGAACAAGAAGAGTTCTTGGAGAACCCGGTGGTGGAGGAGCAGGTGTCTTCTTCAGAGGAACTAGGGCCAAGCCCAAGACTGGGAAACCTCCTGAAGCTCACACCACCCAGGCCACCACTGGAGGATTTGGGTTTCCGGCCCCAGACTGTGGAAAGGAAGGCCGTCGGGGGGCAAAGAGACAGCCTGGGACCTGGCAGTGGGGGAGTCCCTTGATAGCCGCCCCAGGACAGAAGAATCCCAGGTAGAAATTTATTGAATGGAGGAAGACAAAAAGGAAATAAAGGACCGTATGAAGTGGATGGTGTCCAAGTTAAAGATGTAAGACAAAAGATGTAAGACAAAGCTGAAGAACCAAAGAACCAAGGGATGGTGTTTTAAAACAAGCTAAAGAACTAAACAAGATGGTTCCACACAGAGCATTGATGTGAAGGAGGGATTTGGCAACTGAGATGAGGAAAGACTGAGGAATTTGGAAGCTGAAGCCAGGTGCTCTTCAGGTGTGTTGAACTATGACTGTGAAGGTGCCTTTTCTCCTGAGTCGCAATAAGGAGGAACTGACAGGACAACGGCCTAATTTGAACAGAACGATCTGCCTTTGAAAAGCGTGGACTGTTTGAACAGCTGTCTCCTCCCGAAAAGGAGAAGTTGAGTAATGGGCTGCAATATTGCAAGACTTCAGCAGCCAAAAGCCAGAGAGAAGAAAAGTATAAGGATCCTTGGCATTCACCATAATTTTGTTGGCACCAAAAGCGCGGCAACGATGTCATCCCCAGCCTTCGAGGACGACTGATCAATGTCCGGCGGAAGGAAAGTGTGTGTGAGTATTGTATGAATGTGTGAGTGAATGGAAGAGCTCTTGATAATCAATGTTTGTATTATGTTTGTGATTTAATAAATGTTACATGTATAGTGTTTAAACCCTAATTTGGTGTCTCACTATCTGTCTTAGCCCTGCTCTGAATAAGTCCACAGAAAGAGACATTTTCTTTTTTTTCCTACCTTTTTTATTGTTTTTATCTTTTTCACATGTACAATATTATATACAAATTAACATCACAAATTCATTTCTTATAAACTGTGCATACATACATCTCCCGATTAACTTCCGTTCTAACTTCTATTCCCTTCTTCCCAATCTCCTTCCCTTTCGCTGACACAAATATACAAATATTACCCATTATCCATTTATGTTTTCCTCTCATATGTTCTTACATTTTTTACCACCTAAATTATTCAAGTAATACATTGTTAAGGGTTGCCATTCCCTTTCCCAATAGTCTGTTGATTTTTTTCTATTCCACACCGTTATTTTATCCAGTTCTCTCACTTCCACTATTTTTCCAACCATTCCTCTATATTAGGCGTTGTTTTCAATATCCAATATCTGGCCAAGACAATTCGAGCTGATGTTATCAAATACAATACTAGTCTCCAGTATTTCTTTTCCTTTTCTGTTCCTAATACCGAGGTCATATTAAGTAAGTAAAATTCCGGAGTACATGGAAATTTTAAATCAATTATCTTTTGTATCTCTTCATGTATTCTATTCCAGAATTTCTTAATTTTTTACATGTCCACCACACGTGATAATAGGACCCTATTTTAATTTGACATTTCCAACATGAATTTTCTTGTATTCCATATATTTTTGAAAGTCTCAATGGAGTGTAATACCATCTATTGGCTGTTTTTAAATAAGTTTCTTTTAAGTCTTGGGAGCATGTAAATTTATTTGACTGCATCCATGCTTTTTCCCAATTTTCAAATGGTATGACATGTCCAATTTCTTGAGCCCACTTTATCATTGTTTCCGTCACCGTCTCCAACTCTAATTCCCTATGAATCAATATTTTATACAATTTAGATACCTTTCCCATATCATTTTCCCATATCATTTTGTCTACACTATTTTGTTGAATTTCAGATTCACCTTTCTTCATATCTTCTTCACATTTAGATTTGATTTGATAATATTCCAACCAATTTATCATTTTTCCACTTGTCTCTAATTCTTGCTTTGATCTTATTTTTATTTCTCCCTTAGGATCTATTATTAATAACTCCTTATAACACAGTTGTTTATCTTTCTTTACTTCTCCACTAAAGAAGGCATTTTGAATCGATATCCATAATGGAATCCCACTATAAAACTTTTCTTTAATTATTTCCATGTTTGTATTAATGATCCTCTTATTATGTGGTTTTTAAATTCTTTATCAGTTTTTTCCATTCCATATTCTAAATAGGCGTGCCATCTATGTTTCAAATTGACCTCCTCTAAATATGTGATATAAGTTTTATCCAATTTGATCCAGTTTTGAAGCCATAACAAAGAACAGGCATAATAATACAATTTAAAATCTGGTAATGAACATCCACCCCAATTAGATTCTTTTTAAAATATTATCCATTTAATCCTGGCCTTTTTGCCTCTCCACACAAACTTTCCCAATTCTTTATTCCAATCTCTAAATATTCGATTATTTGTAATAATTGGGAGGTTCATAAACAGAAAGATTAATCTAGGCAGGATGTTCATTTTTATCACCGCAATCCTTCCTGAAAGTGATAAATTTAGTTTATCCCATTTTTTCAAGTCCATACTCACTTTTTGCCACGTAGATCTATAATTGTTTTCATACAAATTGATGTTTTTCTCTGACAACCACATCCCTAGATACCTTACTTTTTTCCCTTTTTGAATGCCAGATCTCTTTACCAATTCATCCTCTTCCTTTTTTCCTAGATTTTTTGTTACCATTACTGTTTTTGACTTATTTATCTTAAATCCAGATAAATTTTCAACATTATTTATTTCCGCTAATACATACTCCAAATTCCGTGTAGGATCTTCCACTATCAAAGCCATATCATCAGCATAAGCCTTCAATTTAATTTCATGTCCCTTTATCTTTAATCCTCTTATTTTCTTATTCTCTCTAATTGAATTATTTAGTACTTCTAACGCTGCAATAAATAATAAGGGAGACAACGGACACCCCGATGAGTCCCCTTATTTACATCAATATTTGCTGTTTTTTCACCATTCACAATTACTCGTATTTTTTGTTGGTTATAAATTTGTTTTAACACTTTCAACAAAATATCCCCCCATTCCCAACTTTTCTAATACATCAAACATAAATCTCAATTTAACTTGGTCAAAAGCCTTCTCTACATCTAACATTACTATAGCTACCTTTTTTTCTTTGTGTATGTGATAGTATTCAATTGCATTTATTACTGTCCTTATATTCTCTCTAAGATACCTTTGAAGGAATCCTAATGGAGGTTGGAGCCCTGTCCCTGCGCTCATGGCACATGGGCCCCTCATTTTTACTGTCAAGGCTTGGTTATTCTTGGCGGACGACTGTCCTTTCAGCCTCAGATGCTGCTTGCATCCTGGGTCGTTAAAAGTCAGCACCTTGTTCTTCCAGTTAATATCAGGGTTATGCAGCGCCAGCCAATCTATGCCTAGCACCAAGTCCCAACCCACCTTCAGTCAGGCACATAGGGTGTCTTCTGCCAGATAGATAGATAGATAGATAGAGAGAGAGAGAGAGAGACAGACAGACAGACAGACAGACAGACAGACAGGCTGATAGATAGATAGATAGATAGATAGATAGATAGATAGATAGATAGGTAGATAGGTAAATAGGTAAATAGATAGATAGACAGTAACGTTGAGAAGAGTGGGGGATGCCGCCATGGGGACTAAGCCGGATGGTCACGTAGGGCATGGCAGTAGGCAGTTTATGAGGGGTTATTGGGAATCTGAAACCAAAACTGTATACAGCCTTAGATCTCTACTTGATAGAAGTGCCAGGAACCAAATGATCAACCCCCCCCCTTCCTTCCCTCCTACAGATCAAAGAAAGGGATTCTACATCAAAGGCAGAAAAGCTGGGAACCAACTCAAAGGGAGGAGTTGGGGGAAATTTTAAGGTTCTGACTCCATTTGGGACCCTCAGTTTTGGCAAAGACGTGGCGAGAATACTTCGTTCCAATTCCTTCAATAAATTTTCTGTATCATCTGAAGTTTGTTGTGGATTTTTGGGCAGAGTATTTCAAAGTCTCACACATGGAACCACCCCTGAAATGGCTACATCTTTGGTTCCATACAATCTGGTCTAAAAGACCAAGTCTTTGGGCAAATCCACATAGGCCTATGTGGCCTTACTAATAATTTTGGAATGGACTGCTGAAGGCTCTAAAGAATAAATCCAAAATTGCATTGAACTTGAAAACACATTGGTAACCAATATAACAGGTATAAAATTAATGTGATATACCTCCTACTAGTGATCATTCAAGTGGCACATTTTAAGCTGCTGGCACTTTCCTAACATTAAAGGTAACTGCTACATTAACCACAATGGAGTCAGTTCACTCATTCAGTGACATGCAGGCAGTTCTTGTACAAAGGCCACCAATCTCACAAAGGTCATCCATCATGGCCTCCTAAAATATTGATATTCTTCTATGCAGCCCTGAGGGTTTCTCCACCTCACCTTACCATCCATTCTGGAACCTGTAGTCTCAAAAATAACCTTCTCAAGTTCTAGTCTTCACCTCCTGTTACTGCTTCTGTGTTAGGGCTCCAGCCAACCATGCCAGCGTCCACAATACTCTATTTCCCTCCACTCCAGTCTGCTGTTTACCTCTGCCCCAAGACATCAGCAAGCATTCTGTGGCCATGGAAGGAACTATTTCCTTGGTGGATTTCCCCCTTTTTTCATGTGGTTTTACAAACTTTGGGGTACCTCAAATATGCCAATAAAAACATGTTCTTTTTCAGTGACTCCATTTTGGCTACATGCACTCAGAACATGAGCTTAGTACCAGACAGAGAGAGGGAAGACCCAGTCATGGATCTCCGTTGTCTCAACTCATTTGGTAATCAGAATTTTGGTACCTCTTTTATTACAGAATATAAGAGGGTAGAAGAAGCAAAAGTCTTTTCAGGAAAATGTACAATAACTTGCTAACATTCTTCCCCAAGGAGGAAAATGAGCAAGCTTCAGGACTGAAAACGTTCATGGTTCACTTCCAATGAAATGTAACAGCATGTTTATTTTATGTGTCTCTGTTAAATACAGAGAAGTACAAAAGTCAGAAATAAATCTAAAACATATTTAAAGATACAGATTGTAACGTTTCTTTATGAGCCTACACCTACTTATTTGCAAGATCACCATTCCAATACAAGGACAATTAATAATTATCTGTACAGTCAAAGTATTTGTGTAGGCACACTTTGCTACACCTCATAGAATAATACAGTGGGAAGAGACCCCAAAGGCCATCCGTTCACCCCTCAAAAAGATTCATAATGGTTATCTCTCTTCATTTGCTTTATGATTAATAAAAAAGCAGTTGTGTTTGTTTGCTTGGTTTTCCCAACCACCGTTTGGTATCCTGTGTTCCAAGGATGGTTGTGGGTCCAAAATAAGTAGATGCCTGGAGATCATCTAAGCTTTCATGCTTGACTCTCCTTTTATCGGGTACCGGGGAATAAATTGGGTTCAGATATTGACTGCTATATGGCATTTCAAAACTATGATTGAAGAATGGCTGCTTGGAGGTCTCCTTCCTGCTTGAAGGCTCTACTAGGTCATCCTCTGGTTTACAATTGGGTGATATCAAGTTGGGTGTGATAGTTATGAGATTGTGGAAGTCTTCCTTGAATATGTTACGTTTCTGAACACAGGACTGCATTATAAAGGGCTCATCATTCAAAATGAATGTCTCTTTAATGCTTGCACTGATAGGTAAGGAGTCTTGATCTGATATAGACTCGGTTTCTATGTTCATGGGAAAATAGGTACTCTGCATTTCACAAGGTGGAGAGCTGGCAATAGTATAGGATGCCAAGGCCTGCAAACGATCAAGGGAAGCTGCTCGGCCTTTTATTTCCTTATTGACCCCGAGCAAAAAGTTCGGCTCCGAAGCAGGGACAAACTGTGGACAATCTTTGCAATCCACCTTCCTGCATTTGGGAGGCCTCAGGTTTGAATACCTTTGGCTGAATTCTCCATCCCTCAATTCACAATTAAGGACACAGTCCACCATATCACACACTTCTGGGTCAGATGGGCAAGCCTCCACTGATTCTTTCTTCCTCACCTTTTCTCTGGCAACTGGAAGCTTTTCCTTGGCCATGCCTCCATTCATCTGTATGAGGTTGAATATTGTCACTATGTCTGCTGCCACCATGATCTTCCTGGACTGCTGGTTGTTGACTGTGCATCTCATTTTGTCCTTGAACAAGGTGGCAGGGAAATTAGGATCCAGGCAGGCAGTGTAGAAAAGCACACTCCTTAGCTTGGCCAGCTGGGACAAATCAAACCTGGCACACAATGATTTGCAGAGATCTTGATAGGAAACCGTGTTCTGCTTGGTATCCAGTTCCTCTAAAATGTTGACCAGGAACACAGAAAAGTCCTGACTGGTCTCCATGGCCAATGGATTGCAAGCTTTGTAGTTTATCCCAAAGGTTTTATTCCAGTCCTACATTAACAGAAAACAAAAGCAAAATATTAATCCTAAACTGTTTACAATGTGTAAAGCAGAATATTTATGAACCCAAATAATTATAACTCACAGCTCAGTCAATTGTCAATGTTTTATTGTTTTTCAATGTTAGGGTATGACCAAGAGGTACAAACTGGAAAGCTGGGTTTGCAACACAGGGGAAACATTATCTGCTCCCGTTTCTAAATGCTCCTGCAGAATTATTGTAAGAGCCAGCATCTTAAGGTTAGCTTGATATGATTCAGATCTACAGAAGAATCTTAACTCAGAGTCTTATTTCAAACAGTGATTGGTTCAAGAGAATATGGATTAGACATTGATATCTTTTTCCCCACAGAAATGCCCTTCTGTCCACTGATCTCAGAGATTTGTCAACAGAGCAACCTGGCAGCAGAGCTGGTCTGCAGGGCTAAAATCTACAGGCAGCATAGCCCAAAACAAAGAACTGTGATCCAAATATCCCCAGATCAGAAACAGAGCCACACATCTGACATAAATTTAAGGTCAAGACAGTACTTGGCTCATATCCTAGTCTTGGGATAGCAGTCAAAAAGCTTGCTCCAGCTTCTACATTATACCCCTTCAACTATGTAAAGATGGTTATGTCGTGTCCCAATAGCTGAGAAGGAATAATGGAGAGCTGCAATCACTTTACAACTGTAGAATTGGACTTATAGTCCCAAGCTCCATTCCTTATAATTCTATGGCCCAAATCTCTGGTTGCTCTGAAGACATATGGAGAAAATGTGCTATGTAAAAATGCTATGGGCATGTTTAATATTTCAAAAATACTGTAGTGAAATCCCAAAGGTGGACAAATCTGGCAAATTATGGACACATGATCATAGATACATGATCCTTCATGCAACCAGTCAAATGTAGGTGTATGGAAGACCACAAAGTGAACTCAAAGGGATATCAGGAAAGATGCCCCCAAAATAATGACTGTGAATCCATAGTGTAAATCTGCATTAACATAGTTAATGTAGTTACACAAAGACAGCCAGCATGGTGTAGTGGCTAAGTGTTGGACTATGACTCTGGAGACCAGGGTTTGATTCCTCACTTGGCCATGGAAACCCTCTGAATGATCTTGTGTGAGCCTCATACTGTCAACCCAAGGAAATCCTGTGATCGGTTTGCCTTAGGGTCACCATAAGCCAGAAATAACTTGAAGGTTCACACACAACAACAACAACAACAACAACAACACTTTGCACAGTGATTGATCTCTACCATCCTTCAGCTGAATTATTAATTATTATTCATTCATGGTATTTATACCCTGCCCTTCAGCCCTAATGCCAACACTGTGCAACCAACCATCTGTGTATTTGCCAGTGTCCCACTGTGCATAAAGGAATGCACACTGGCTATTTGTTTGCAAAACTGACACTTTTAAACCATCCAAAACATTCAAATGCATTGCTGGAATACATTCCATTTATTTTAACTAGACTAGACCCATTAAGTCAATTGTCAAATGGGGAGTCAACATGCAGATAACACATCTTTGGTGCGATAGGAGTAGATCCTTTGCAAAGCTGATAGCTTTTAACTTCCCACTCAAGACCAATCCACCCAAAAGACTTGGAAGTACACAGAGATTGTGGGGAAATTCACATACACCTACCACAATGTTGAAGATGGAGTGAGGGTGGAATGCACTGCAGGTGAAAGAAATTAAAAAAGCGATCAAAATTTGTTTGCAGATGTCTGCACCACAATTCTGTGTGTATCATGTTTTGCTAACATGCCAGAGTCTACATGGGTATCAGAAAAACACATGGCAAAACATCATCTAGATGTAAGGTGGCTGTAATAACATATCAAGGTTGTTGTTGTTTTGTGTTGTTTTAATCATTGAACACATACTGGAAACAGGACAAAGGAGTGCAATGCAATAAAATGAAAATAAAGGCACCAGATCCTATTGGATCTTAGAAGCTAAGCAGGGCCAACCCTGGGATGGGAGACCACCAACAAACAGAAGGTACTGTCGGCTATATTTCAGAGGAAGGGACTGGCAAAACCACTTCTTAGTATTCCTTGCCTAAGAAAGCCTGATGAAATTCATAGGTTGCCATAAGTTGATGGACAATGTGTAGGCACACACACACACACACACACACACACACAACCGTGTTGTAAGCAGGCATGCATATCTACAAGAGCATCAGCTACAGTAAAATCTACTCCTTCCCCCAAGTTTTGCTTATTGCATTGTTTACTGCTGACACACTGCTGCTACCTGATACCAAAAGGCTGTGTTTCTTCAGCTCTGCATCATCATCATCATCATCATCATCATCATTATCATTCCAATGAAGATTCTGCTAAAACACTTTTAGCTAAGGAGAAGATGACAGGGAAAGGGCTTGGATGGGCATAAAAATACTTTTTAAAAGGAGCTTCTTTGCCAGAAGCTTTTAAAACTCAAGTATGCCTGTGTACACTCATTTTGAGTTTTGCAAACAGAAAAAGCTTGAATTCATGAAAGGTGGAATTTATAGATGGAATTTATAGAATTTACAGATGTACATTTACCTTTTTAGGCAAAACAGGGAAACAATAAGAACTAGAACCACCAACAGCAAGGAATGGTATAAATAGATTGCTTTCATCCCTTAAAAAAACAATATCCCACTTTGATATGAGAACCTACAGAATAAACCTGGGACCTTCTTATTTATTCATTCGTTTATTTATTGGATTGATATCCCGATTTTATCCTCAAATGGGATTCCACATACAAAATATGTGCTGCTCCCCACTGTCAATATGTATTATTCTGTTTCTCTCCCTCTGTCTGTAGCAATGTTAGTAAATTCAGCTTCTGGAAGAATGTCATGCAGACAAATGCAGCAAGCTTGTTTTCTGCTCCTCCAGAGCAGAAAATATTCAATTCAAATGATAAGAAAACAGATTCCTAAACATTAGGAAGAATTTCATTATTGTAAAAGTGGTCTGACAGTGTAATGGATTGCCTCAGAGGATGGTAGACACTCCTTCATTGGGGAGTCTTTAAACAGAGATTGGATAGACATCTTTCAGGTGTGCCTTACAGTTGGCCCTCCACATTTGTGGCTTTGATTTTGGTGGCTTTGATTATTTGCAGTTATGATTAATATGTTCTCTCGAGGCATCTCTAGGTCCTCCAGCGCAACTCTGCCAGATGTTGACCATAGAGTTGTGCTGGACAACCTAGAAGTTCAGAAAGAAAACACTTCTCCAGACATTTGTAGGTCCTCTAGCATGATTTTAAGATCAACGTCTGGCAGATGTTGAGCACAGAGTTGCACTGGAGGACATGGAGATTCCTAGAGAGGTGTGTTCTCTCAGGTAAAAAGAATAGTGTTTTCTTTTGTGTTAAATTTGTGGTTTTCCCACATTCATGGGGGGTCCTCACTCCTAACCCCTGAAAATGTGGAGGAACCACTGTACAGTCATCCCTCCTAATTTGCGGATCTGAGATCCGCAACCTTGAATATCCGCAGAGGGGCGACCTCCACTATTTTCAATGGTGTGCATGCGCCCGGGCTGAACACATGGGGGTGCACCCCATTCAAGCATATGGGGCTTGAATATGCGCGAGCCTCTGTTTTCGGGGGGTGGGGGTCCAGAACGGATCCCCATGAAAACAGGGCCAACTGTAGTTCTGTATTCCTGTACTGCACTAAATGGTCCTTGCAGCCCCTCCCAGCTCTATGATTCTCTCATTTCACATGTTGAAGAGTTTTGCATCAACTCAGATTCTTACATCAAAAGAAGTGGCTCTGACAAAGGAAACTGCCTTATCTGTTCTGTACCACTTCAAAATGAAGTGTCCTATATGGGTGTTCAATTAACAAGAAAGGATATGCTTTGTCTTTGAAGAAAGATCTGTCTCCAACAGATTCAATTTTCCCCAACTAGAACAAAACAATCACATTGCAGTGTAAACATACACAGAATCTCACCTTACAGTTTACCAGAATCTCACAGTCTGTGGGTCTTTTATATGAGCTCCAGGCTTACCACAAATCAATCTTTTGATGACCTCTGCTAAGTCATGTTGAATATAAGTCATATCCCTTGTGTTAAAGTGTGGAAAGGGGGGAAAAGCCTTTAGCCCAGCATCTGAACTGTTGAAAGAAAAGACTGCAGCATTAATCATTCTGTTTTACCTCCCCAAGACTACCTCCCCATTCAACCCATTGCTGAGGGATTGTAGTTTATGGATACATTCCAATTCTGCTGTTTCTCTTTCCATTCTCCTTCTGTAGTTCTTTTGTTCAAGGACCACTGTTCTGAGGTCTGGGATGCAATGCCCAAGGAGACTGAAAGAGTGGGGAGTCAAATGAGTTTTGCTCCCAACCCGCCTGTGACACAATAGCATCTCTGACGGTCCATTGGCTTGTGCTTTCAACATCTCTGTGTTTCTCAACCCCGGGGGCAGGTATGAGATACTTTGCTGGCAGGTTGCCTTCTTAATGTGATTATTATTCACTCTTCTTCAGGCAATGGGGTGGGGGACGGGGAAGGGGCATTGAGACAATGCCACATAGCTGTGGAACCAAGGCAATGTAATTTGCCAGAGGTTCATTCATCATCTCCAAGAAGCAATTTACTATAAAACTGCATTACAAATTGGTGGGGGGCAAATGCACAGAGAGCGCTCTGTACTGTGGCTCACATATCCTTCCGAACATTGACCAAAAGCAATAGATTGATTGATTTAATGGAAGCTGGGTGGGGGAGAGGTGGAGTGTGTTGCCTCTGGCAGAGAAACACTGTGCAAACCTGGCTTTCTGCAAAAAGAAGGTTGTGTTGGACACACCGCTTGCAGCCTCCTCCTTCCTTTACGCAACAGCTTCCAAGGAGAATTTATTGCTTGTACTCCTCAACACTTCCTGATCAGTTTCTGTCCCAAGTTTCAGAAACGATGGCTGTACGAAATACAATTTTCCTTACAGAACAATAATTTCTATTACCTATCTCCCTCTCCCTCCCGTTCTTTTGTTATGTAACTAAAACCCTGCATTAGGCTGGTGCTCTACAAGTGTATCTCAGGGTTGGACTGAAATTATAATGATAGAAAAACAGATTGCTGTTTGATTTATGAATGCATCACACACACACACACACACACACACACACACAGGGGATTATCATTTTACAATCACTGTCAGAGACAGGCGCAGCTCCACTATACAAAGGCTTTCCTATCCACAAAATATTAATTAAAACACATCCAAGTTAATTAAAAAGAACAGATAAACTGCAACATGCGCGAAAAGCAGACTAATCCAAGCTGGACTAAAGAGATTGTGGACCATTCATTGCCTCTGGAAAGTCCACTTTCCCCCTGTTTTACAGGGCAAAGCAAATAAAGATGACTTGGCCAGAACTGACAATCCCATCCAACCCAATGTTTTCATTCTCCTTCTTCAACCAGGTTGGCTTGTAGGATTATTCCCACTATCTGTCCCAGACGCCAGCATTTCCAAATTTCCACTCAGGAGCCTTGATTTCCAGTAATCCCATGTCCATTCGGGAAAGGTGGCAGCAAACACCGTCCCTTTGGAATTGTGTGAAAGTCAGATGTGTCTTTGTGTTGTATGTGTCTTCAAGCCACCTGTCAATTTATGGTGACCCCATGGATTTTATAGGGCTTCCTTAGGCAAGAAATCCTCAAAGGTGTTTTTGCCAGCTCCTTGATCACAGTCAGGTTAGCAATAACAACGGTCATGCCACTTCAGTTGTAATCCACCACTACCTTTGTCATCCTTGTGTGTGTATATGTGCCTTTGTCCCCTGTCACTTATGGCAACCCCATGAATTTCACATGGTTTTCTTAGTCAAGGAACCCTCAGAGGTGCTTTTGCCAGGCCCTTTCTCTGACATACAGCCTCCAGCACCTGGCATTCATTGGTGGTCTCCCTTCCTAGTACTGACCTGGGCTGACCCTGCTTAGCTTTCAAGATCAGAAGGGATCTGGTGCCTTTAGGGCAAAGACTATATCATTCAGAAGCAAAACCACCTCTGATACTTCCTTGCCTAAGAAAACTCTAGGAAATTCAGGGGGTCACCATAGGTGGACAAGGACATAAAAATACACAACACACACACGCAGAGGCAGACAGCATAGAAGCACCCTTGCAGAAGTTGTTGTTTGCACTTTTGTGTCCGTCTCTTTTCCTTGGAGGCTGAAGAAGGCTAACAGCAGTCCATCCACACTGCAGAAATAATCTGGTTTGACACCGTTTTAACTGCCATGGCTCAGTGCAATAGAATACTGGCCATAGATAGTACAGTAGTTAGTTGTGGCACCAGAGCTTTGCTCTCCCTGTCTCAGCAAAGAGCCAGACCAAAATAAAAATTGCCAACAACAACTTCTGCAAGTATGCTCCTTTGCTGTCTGCTCCTGTGTATGTCTTTATGTGCCTGTCAACCTATTGCAACCCCATGGACTTCATAGGGTTTTCTTAGGCAAAGAAGAATCAGTGGATCCTGCCTGTTCTTTGCTCTGGTGCCACACAACCAACAACTACCTTTCCCAGAATCCCCTAGCATTGAGCCAGAGCAGTTAAAGCGGGGTCAAACCGGGTTAGTTCTGCAGTGTGGATGCAGCCCAGGGAAAAACCCTTTCTCACCCTCCTCTTCTGCCTCCTTTCCCCTCCGATGCCCTAAGAATCAGGAGCAAAGGGGGTGAAAAAGAGGTGCCAGTCCCTTTAAGGGCGAATGGAGCGAGAGGAGCCCTTTGGGTCTGTAGGGCTCTTCTCGACCTGGTCCGAGGCGGTCGACTCTTAAAGAGACAGGACCCCCCTTTTGTGATCATCCCAGAAAAAAGCCTGTGATGCACTCCACCCATGTGCTGGATCTATGGGGCAAGCTGGATCATGTCCCACTCCCAAGATCCCCCTTACTTTGCTTATGGGGAGGAAGAGGGAAGCCATGCCATCTCTGGTCTCAGACCTTCCCACCCTATTGGTGTGTGTGTGTGTGTTTGTGTGCATTGTGTCCTTTGCCTCTCCCCTTTGCTTCCCTTCCCTCCAACTTGCCTTGGGATGCTCCGCGGCTCCTGCAAGCCCCGATCTTCTGTTGCTCACCTCCAGCTCTTTTGATGCTTCTCTTCCTCCTGCAGCCAAGACTTTGCAAAGAGGAGGATGATGGTGATGATGATGAAGCAGCCGCCCAGGAGGTGCCCCCTAAGCATGGTGCCCCGCTTGGCCAAACAACCAGAGGAGGGAAGGTTTGTGGCAGCGATGCAATGCCCAGTTGTGGCTCTTGCAGCAGCAGCAACAACAACAATTGCAAGCTCACACTGCGACTGCCTTCTCTTCCTTGGATGCTACTGCTGCTGCAGCAGCAGAGGATGCTCTCTTGCCTTCCTCCCAGCATCTCTCCATCATCCAAGGAGGGAGACCCAAAGCATGAAGGGTCTGGAAGCCATGCCCAATGAGGAGAGACTTTAGGGAGCTGGGGGGGGGGGTGTTTAGCCTGGAGAAGAATGGGTTAAGAGCTGATATGATAGCCCTGTTTAAGTGTTTGAAGGGGTGTCACATTAAGGATGGAGAAAAGGACAGGTTGCTTACCTGTAACAGTATTTCTTCGAGTGGTCATCTGTGAATACATACAAATGGGTTTCACTGCGCCTGCGCAGTGCTGCTCGGAAACTTCTGGAATCACTGGGCAAAGTTTACTTTGCAACATATAGAAACTTTTTGGCGGTAACTCCGCCCACCCGTTATAAGGCCCCTGCCTTCCCGCTCTTTCCCCAGTTCCGCAATTTTTCCGCCAAGCAGACGATGGAGAGAGCCAATAAGAGCAGGACACTGAGGGGACGGACGGGTGGGATTTGTATGTATTCGCAGATGACCACTCGAAGAAATACTGTTACAGGTAAGCAACCTGTCCTTCTTCTTCGTGGTCTCTGCGAATCATACAAATGGGTTTAGACTGACAAGCTTAGGTATGCGGCGGAGGGAGTGTCCTGAAACCAAAGCTATGGTAAACCAAAGGTATATTTATTGCAATAATAAACACCTTGAACCATAAAAAGAGTCAGTCTTTTTGTTCATGCAAAAGGCAAACATAGCAATAACATTGCTAAACCTGAGGAGGGAACAAAAGGTCATGCAAGACCGGTCCCATAGAATTTGTGCAAACCCACATTCAACAGAATGTAAACAGTGTCAACTGTACATAAGTGTTAAAACACAAACCATCAGTAGTGCAATCAGTGCAGTCCTGAAACCAAAACAGCCCTCCCGAAAGCTGCATCTCGGATGGCCCTGGTGTCCAACCTATAATGTTTAATAAAAGTTAGAGGTTGGGACCAGACAGCAGCCTTGCAGACAACATCCAAGGGAATCCCCGACAGGAAAGCAGAGGATGCCGACATTGCCCTTGTGGAGTGGGACCGAACCCTGCCAGGGAGAGGCTTGCCCAGCAGTTCATAGCAGAGGTGGATGGTACCAGCCACCCATTTGGAAAACCTCTGCGCAGACACGGGCAACCCCTTCTTCGGTTCCGAGTAGCTGAGGGGGGAATTGTAACTCTGGTTGCCCAGTGTCCTAGACCAACACTCACACCACAACGCCATGCTGCCTCTAGATGATGCCATTCATTCATGCTAATTGCAAGGTTTGTTGCTAAGTAAATTCGAGGAGAGAAGGAGCTTTCCTGGTTTTAAAATCATAGGGTTCAATTGATTTCACCCCCAGACCTGTTACCATACAACATCATTGTTCATTCTGCAATAGTGCAAAAAGTCATGTTTATTTAGAGAAGCATTCCCAGAGGTGAGCCCCTCTCTGAC